>CBVK0100097389.1:0-32882 GCA_900067695.1 Picea abies
GACCCCCCCTGCCTTTCTACCTTTAAGCGGAGGGGGGGGTCCGGAATCATAGACGCAGCTTTCCGACGGCTGAGAGCATAGCGCCCAGATCAACGGCACTCACGCGCTCCCATCATTCTCAGTTGCTTTGTGTTTAGCATGCGTGGGCCCTTCTCCCATCATATCACCTTCCAGGGCCACCTTTCTCCTGCCGCCGTGTGTCACCCATCCACCTCCCCTCTTTTTTCTGCATGGTCCCTTTCCTATTTCATCATCCATCCACTGCTTGCCATGTGTCCCACCTCATTCCACGTCTACCTCCCACCACATGTCTCCCTCCCGCCACTTCTCTTACACCTCATCGCTTCTCTCCGCCCCCCGCTGCTGTGCCCCATATTCCGCGCTGGCCTCCACGCATATTCTTCAAGCCATTCAGTTATTCCAGGTGGTAGTGCAGGAGGCTCTCCACGTCCCGAAGATGCTGAGTTGGCTGGGCCATTCTCGATCCCGATGAAGTAGTTATTGAAGCGGTTGGTAGTGGTTAGATATCGCCTCCGCCTTAATGGGAAAGCACGATCATGAATTAAAGTCACGTCGGTTCACCGTTGGAACTGTCAAAGAGTCAAATTGCGTCTGACATAAGTTGCACGATCTTTCAGAGGTTGACTGTCAGAAATCCATGCAGACGCAAAGCCTTCAATGCAGTATCTTGGTTCTGTTGTTGTTGTTGTTTTGAGTATATGAAGGAGTTTTCTCCATTTTTGTATCTATCGATGGTAGAGCTAAGATCTCGACTGTAAAGTTTTAATGACCATTCTGGTTTCCTGGTTATGCCTCTGTGTTTGATATTTCTTGGTTTATGACAAAGAGTTCTCATTTTTCCGTCTGTGTTTCGTCTTATGCTAGAGTGTCCATTATCGAAGGATTTGTGTGGATTGTTTCAGTTATGTTATGATAAAGGATTTATTATGACATTATTGTATTCTCTGGTCTTTTGCTTTTGAATGTAAGAGGATCTTGCATTCGAATGCTTTCTTCTCCAGTCTGTTACAAATCAGATGTTTATGATAGACCTTCGCACTTTTCTCATGCAAGTCTTCCCCCTACTCACCCTTTATTGCAACTCACTGTTTGAAGTTTATCAAGACCTCATTCGTCCATGCATGCCTGGCCTAGTTTCTGAGTTGAGACGATATTGTTCTGAGTTTTTCTCCATTTGATCACCCCTTTAAACAAATCGTGACATTAAACTGATGGGTGTCGGGCTCTCCTCCTGCAAGCAATCCAGGAGTGACTTCCGGCTCCAACATTTCTGGCGCTGTTGCCAGGGACGAAGTTGAATATTTTCCTCGGATTTGAACGACAAAAATCAACTGATTCTGAAGGTGCATCAGAAATCAGAACTTGAAGATTGCTACTGTGCACTTGGCGACTCCATTGTATCGACTCCGCTGGGGAGGAACCTACTTTATCAACTGTGGCTTTTAGAGGCAGGCACACATAGTCCCATCCACATCTGCCTCTAGCGACATTTAAAGCTGACTCAGAAGCAGCGCACAGAAAGGGAAAGAGCTCTGTGAAATAAGTTTCCATCGCCAAAACAGGTATTTCCCCACCTCCTTCTGTAAAGACTCCACTTTCTTGTTCTCATCTTCCTAGTTGCCCTCCCTCTGAGGTTTCTCGTTTTCTAAATTTTGGGAGTGTTCCTGCTGAGTTTTCTCCTCCTGGTATAGTATCAGAGGGAGAGATCCTTGTCGCTCCCCCCTCTCTGGAAGTTGTGCCTCAGTACATAACTCAGGCCTCTAAATATTTCACCACCCCTTCTTTATTCGCTACTACTACTCAGAGAGAAGTATCTGCACATTCAAGTCCTTTAGCTCTCTCTCTGTTTCCTCCATCGTCTCCTCCAAGAATCTCTTTTCCAATTTCTTCCGTCCATACTCCTTCTCCTACGAGTTCTCCTCTACCTAATATTCCTATGGCTGGTTCTAATCCCCCGTTGAATAGGATGGATGCCATAGTCGCTGCTAGATATGCTCCTTTAATCCCACCTCAGCCTGTGAATCCCCTCCCTGCTGGAGATTATTTGAAGTATATGCCCAAGTTCACTGGGGAAGGGGACATAACTGCAAAAGAGCACCTGGCTGCTTTCTATAGTTATGCAGACAACCTGGATATTGAAAATGAAGATGTATAGATGAGAGTCTTTGTCCAGAGCCTGGAGGGTGAGGTCAGGAAATGGTTTAGAGGACTAGCCCCCGGATCTATCGCTGGAATTGAGGCTCTGGATAATGTTTTCCTGAGACAGTGGGGAGACAGGAAGGATTATATGTATTACATGAAAGAGTTTGGGGCTCTGAAGAAAATGGATGGAGAGTCTGTCTCTGACTTCTCCAAAAGATTTAATAAGATGTACAATAAGATCCCTGCAGAGATAAAACCCTTAGAAGCCTCTGCTCAGATTTCATATGATGGTGCATTTGAGCCTGATTTCTGCCTGCTATTGAGAGAAAGAAGAGCTACCTCCTTAGCTCAAATGCAAGATGTTGCTATAGAAGTGGAATCTAACGTATTAGCAGCTGACAGACTAAGGAACCAGGCTGACGCAGACAGAAGAAAGGAAAAATCGGAAGCCTCAACTTCCGGCCCATCACTACCCCACCCTCAAGTAAATGAGCTAACCCAAGTGATGAAATTCCTGAAGGAAGAGATGGAGAGATTGAAGGTGGAAAGGAAGCAGGTGAACAAGGGCCCTCGGGGAGTTGAGAACAAAGGGGGTTTCAGAAGGCCAAATTATATTGCTCCCCCAACTATACACAGAGAGAAAGGAAGAGACAGGGACGACCAAAGAATTCAGGCTCCCTTTCAGAACAATTTGGTTGCTGATGAAGAAGAAGAAGAAACAAGCGAGCCTGAGCCTAAAATCCACTCTTTAGAAGTCACTCCTCCTTTCCCTCATCTCACTCAAACTGCTTATGAAGAGTCTCTCATGGATGGTCAGCTGAATGAATTGAGAAAGGGAGACAAAGCTAGTGGCGTTCGAGGCAGGTACAACCTGAGGTCCGACAAAAGGGTAGCAACAATTGATGTTCCTGAGCAGCCCACTATAACAGAGAGACCTGCTAATGAAGCAACAGACAATCATAGAGGTAAGAAGGCCCAACCCCTCTCTCCCATTGTCCAAAGTCATGTTCTTGAAATTAGAGAAATTCCAAAGCCTATGTCTTCTTTCAATTTCGAACATGAGATTCAAAAGATCAGAATTCCTGTGCCCCTCACTGAGCTTATCAAACACGATGAATTCAAAAAGCGTTTCTCTGACCTTTTGAAATCTGAAGCCTCTGGCCCTTCCATAGACTTCATAAACCTCCAAGATGAAAAACCAGTAGTTATCCTAGGCCCCATGGTAGAAGACAGAGATGACTCATCCCCTCCCTTCTACACCTCCCTGAACATACATGACAAAGTGATGCATAATTACCTTATGGATTTAGGGGCCTCCCACAACCTCATGCCCAAAACTATCATGGAAGAGTTAGGATTAGAATTCACTAGAGCCTATCATGACCTCTATTCCTTTGATTCCAGGAGGGTTCAGTGTTTGGGAGTCATCAAGGACCTGGTAGTTTCCCTATTCCAGCTACCCATGAAAAGTATGGTCATGGATGTTGTGGTGGCTGACGTTCCCCCCAAGTTTGGCATGTTGTTGTCAAGGGCTTAGATTAAAAGACTTGGAGGGACATTACAGATGGACCTCACGTATGCCACCATTCCAGTATTCGGAGGGGAGCATAGGAGACTACACAGAGAACCCCAACTGGCCTACATAATCAGTGATGAAGCCAACCCTACCAATCATCCCATCTATGCCTTGGACACTGATTTAGGCTCCAGTCTACTGCAGCTCACTCACACCCCTGAGGCTCCTTTGCAGATCAGAAAGAAGCCCAGTCTTAATCAAGAGACCCCTCCTCCTACCACCTCTGTTTGGAAGATTTTCTTTGATGGAGCTTCTTCCAGTATAGGTGTAGGTGCTGGAGTGGTATTCATGTCCCCTTCTCAAGAGACCATATCTCTGTCATACAAGATGGAATTTGAAGTCACCAACAACGTGGCAGAGTATGAAGCTCTGGTTTTGGGATTAAGAGATACAAAAGAAATGAAAATAAGGGAGATGGCTGTATTCGGAGATGCAAAATTGATAGTCCAGCAGATTAAAAACGTTTATCAAACCAAGCACCCTTGTCTCAAGAATTACAGAAACGAGGTATGGGATTTAATTAACAGTTTCTTCCTGGCTTTCAACATCTTTTTCATTCCAAGGGAAGAAAATGCTCCAGCTGATTTTCTAGCTTTCTCAGCTAGCCTGTTTGAAATTCTTGCACTGCCCACTATCAAATCTGATGTTGAAATAAGATACAGACCCTCTGTACCAGACAATGTCAAACATTGGAAGGTATTTGAAGATGATATGGAGATTGAGAAATTTATCCAATCCATTGATTACTTTTCTGCGTCACACATTGATGAAGATCCTGACATGGAAGGTGACCATCACCCTGGAGAATTGACGAATAAAATTGCTGACCACCAGATCGTACAACTACCAAGCAACCACATACCGAGAGGTCTGATCCCATTAGAACGATTGTTCGATGGGAATGATGTGGCAGTGAGGGGGAGAGTTTCAGGTGATGATGCTGATACAACTGAGTGCAACATAGGCACACCAGAGGATCTCAAGATTGTTAAGCTATCAAAGAGTCTGACTGAGGAGCAGAGGGCCGAATATACTAAGTTGCTGAGGGAGTTTGTTGATGTGTTCGCATGGACCTACGAAGATCTCAATACATATGACACATCAGTCACTGAGCACAAGATCCCACAAAAAGAAGAGGCTAAGCCATTCTAGCAGAAGTTGAGACAGATAAATCCCATGCTGCTACCTATCATGGAAAGGGAAGTGAAGAAGCTGCTGGATGCCCAGATCATTGTCCCCTTGAGATATTCTGACTGGGTGGAAAACTTGGTCCCAATAAGAAAGAAAAGTGGCAAAATCAGACTCTATGTTGATTTCAAAAACCTGAATAGGAGCTCAAGGAAAGATAATTATCCCCTGCCCAACATGGAGCATATATTGTAGAAGGTCACCGGTGCATCCAGAATATCCATGATTGATGGTTTCTCTAGATATAATCAGATATCAGTCATGCCTGAGGACCAAGAAAAGACAACATTCACCACTCCTTGCGGCACATTCATGTATTCCAAAATGCCTTTTGGGCTGATGAACGCAGGAGAAACATTCCAACGAGCCATGGACATAGCCTTCATCGGAGAAAAGGATAAGTTTGTGGTGATTTACCTAGACGACATCACAGTCTTCTCCAAGACTGATACAGAGCACTGTTGCCACTTAAAAAGAGTTTTCCTAAAGTGTCCGAGGTATGGCCTATCTTTAAACCCCAAGAAATCATTGTTTTCTATGCAGGAGGGAAAACTATTAGGCCATATAGTATCAACAGAGGGGGTGAGAATTGATCCTGACCGGGTAGAGGCACTTCAGACCTTGCCACTTCCCAGATCTAAGAAGGAAGTTCAGGCCTTTTTGGGGAGGATAATTTTCTGAGGAGATTTGTCTCGAATTTCGCCGAATTGGTAAAACACATCATGGCCATGCTCAGGAAGGTCCATGAAGTAAAATGGACCTCTGAACCCAGGGAATATTTTGTCCAAATAAAGAAGGCGTTGACTGAAGCACTTGTGCTAATCTGTCCCGATTATTCCAAGGATTTCCTGATGTTTTCTTTTGCCTCTTGTGATACAATAGCGGCAATTTTGTTGCAGAAAAACGATCAAGGACAAGAGCAGCCTATTGCCTTTTTTAGCAAGGCTCTGAGCAATGCAGAGCTTCGATACGAGATCATGGAGAAGCAGGCTTATGCCCTGGTGAAAGCTCTCAAAGCATTCAGAGTCTATGTCTTGCATTCAAAGATCACTGCATATGTCCCTTCAACCTCTGTGAAGGACATTCTTATACAGCCTGACATAGATGGGAAAAGGGGTAAATGGATCACCAAGATCCTAGAATTTGATCTGGAGATTAAGCCCACCAAGCTGATAAAGGGGCAGGGTTTGGCCAAGCTGCTAGCTGAATCCAACTGTAAGGCCTTGGGAATTAACTTCATCAACAAACAAGCTGAGTCATCTGACAAGGATTCTCAGACCATCATACCATTAGCAGCGTGCCCCTGGTACAAGGACATCTTGTACTTTCTGAAAGAATTGAAGCCCCCTGATGGATTGGGAAAAAGTAAGGCTAGGGATTTAAAACTCAAGGCGGTTAGGTATTGCTTCATTAACCAAGCCTTGTATTGGAGAGATCCTCAGGGGATACTATTAAGATGTCTGGACCCGCTGCAAGCCCAGAAGGTGATGTTTAATTTTCATAGCGGTCTCTATGGAGGCCATCATTTTTGGAAGACCACAGCTCACAAGATCCTCCGAGTTGGGTATTATTGGCCCACTTTATTCCCTGACGTCTGTAGAGAAGTTAGAGCTTGCATCAAGTGCCAAAATGTTTCAGGGAAGCAGCAGCTCAAATCTCTGCCATTAAAGCCGGTAGTAGTTTCAGCACCCGTTCAGCAATGGGGATTGGATTTCATTGGAGAGATTCATCCTCCCTCAAGTGGCCAGCACAGATGGATCCTCACTACAACCGATTATTTCACCAAGTGGATAGAGGTTGTCCCTACCAGGAGTGCTTCTCACAAAGTGATCATCAGCCTCTTGGAAGACATCATAGCCATATTTGGTTGCCCAAGCAGGATAGTCACTGACAATGCCTCCCCCTTCAGTTCTGATCCTTTGGTCAAGTTTTGTGAACAATTCAGGATTTCGTTGGTTCACTCTACTCCATACTATCCTCAAGGAAACGGACTGGCAGAGTTCTCCAATAAAATCCTAATCAATATTATCAAAAAGCTACTGGAGGAAAATAAGAGAGCCTGGGACTCAAAGCTCAAATTTTCTCTTTGGGATGATCGGGTGACAACCAAGAAATCCCTGGGCCTCTCACCCTTCCAACTGGTTTATGGAATAGAGGTCGTTTTCCCAACTCAGCTTGCCTTACCTGTGGCAAGTTTCCTCCAAGAATTTGAAGAAGAACCTAATCATGTGATCAGGAGGATTCACCAGATGGTGGAAGTGCACCAGATCATAGAACAGGTCTTGGACAGAGCCTACAATCATCATCAGAAGATCAAGCAGGCTTTTGACAGGAAGAACAGAAAGAAAGAATTCGAACAGGGTGACCTGGTACTCAAGTGGGATGCACCCAGGCAGGACATAGGCAAGCACGGGAAGTTTGATGCCCTCTGGTTTGGGCCTTTCAATATCCTTGAAGTATTTTTGAATAACACTTACAGGTTGCAGGATCTGGAAGGCAAAGAAGTTTTCGATGGCCCAGTGAATGGGCATTTCCTAAAAAAATGTTTTCTGTGAGCCATATTCGGCTCTTTTTGTTTTGTTTTGTAAATATTGTTTCTGTTTTGTTTTTCGGACTAATAAATGACTCCATAGCCCAATAGCAAAGGCACTGAATCTGCAAAGAGTTCTTAGAGCATCACAGGGATGACTCTATCCCCCATGGAGCCGAATGTTAGCAATATTTCTTGTAAGGGGATTAGAATGAAAAAGAATGGGCTCATCGCTTCTCTCCGCCCCCCGCTTTTGTGCCCCATATTCCGCACTGGCCTCCACGCATATTCTTCAAGCCATTCAGTTATTCCAGGTGGCAGCCCAAGAGGCTCTCCATGTCCCGAAGATGCCGAGTTGGCCGGGCCATCCTTGATCACGATGAAGCAGTTATTGAAGCGATTGGTGGTGGTTAGATATCACCTCCGCCTTAATGGGAAAGCATGACCATGAATTAAAGGCATGTCGATTCGTCGTTGGAACCGTCAAAGAGTGAAATTGCATCTGACATAAGTTGCACGATCTTTCAGAGGTTGACTGTCAGAAATCCATGCAGACGCAAAGCCTTCAATGCAGTATCTTGGTTCCGCTACTGTTGTTGTTTTGAGTATTTGAAGGCGTTTTCGCCATTTTTGTATCTATCGATGGTAGAGCTAAGCTCCCAACTGTAAAGTTTTAATGACCATTCTGGTTTCCTGGTTATGCTTCTGTGTTTGAGATTTCTTGGTTTATGACAAACAATTCTCCTTTTTCTGTCTGTGTTTCGTCTTATGCCAGAGTGTCCATTATCGAAGGATTCGCATGGATTGTTGCATTTATGTTATGATAAAGGATTTATTATGACATTATTGTATTCTCTGGTCTTTTGCTTTTGAATGTAAGAGGATCTTCCGTTCGAATGCTTTCTTCTCCAGTCTATTACAAACCAGATGTTTATGATAGACCTTCGCACTTTTCTCATGCAAGTCTTCCCCCTACTCACCCTTTATTGCAACTCACTGTTTGGAGTTTATCAAGACCTCATTCGTCCATGCATGCCTGGCCTAGTTTCTGAGTTGAGACAATATTGTTCTGAGTTTTTCTCCATTTGATCACCCCTTTAAACAAATCGTGACATTAAACTGATGGGCATCGGGCTCTGCTCCTGCAAGCAATCCAACCCCGGACTCCTGAATTTCTATCTCCCACTGCTAAATCACAAACCACTCCCTCGGTGCTAGCCAGCCCCTGCTCGTCCTCATCTTCGGTCTCTACCTCGCCTATCATCCAATTTGTTATCTCACCTCCTCCACCTATCATGGCAGCCAGATATGCTCCCTTGGTGTTGCCCGTGCCTCTTCATGCTATGCCCCAAGACTATCAAACGAGACTCCCACAGTTCGATGGAATAGAACCTTTGAACGCCCAACAACACGTTGATAAAATGAATGATTATTTTGACCTGCACGAAGTAGATGAGGCTGACGTTCAAATGAGATTGTTTGCACAAAGTTTGACAGGTGACATTAAGAAATTGTATAAAGGTTTACGCGTTGCCTCAGTCCTTGACCTTACTGCATTTCAAAGGAGTTTTCTAGACAGATGGGAGGTAAAGAAAAACCCTCTCCAAATATTGTCAGAATACGAAAATATTAGAAGAAATCAAGGTGAGACAATACAAGATTACTGCACTCATTTCAATAACCTATACAACGCAATCCCAGCCGAAATCAAACCTCCACAGGGTCTGGCATTGATAAAATTCCCTGATGGTTTTGACGCCGATATATCGTACCAACTAAGGGAAAGAAATTCTACCACCCTGGAAGACATGAAGAAAAGTGCAATAAGTGTGGAGGCCAATTTGTTGGCAAAAAGGGCACGACAGAGGTCAGAGAGGAGAGTCACAATTAAAGAGGAACTTTCCACATCAACCTTCGATTCCAAATTGGATTCCTTGGCCAGAGAAATGGAAAGAATGATGGAAAGACTTACTGTATCAGAAAGAAATCCTCCGAGAGAAAACCCACCAGCTCCTCAAGTTTGGAATCCTAACTTCAAGAGAAACCCTCCTCAAATCAGACAGAGAGATCCTAGGGATCAAAGAGAGCAGAGAGGTCTAGATCAATAGATCAGAACTCCCCTACAAGAAAATTATGCTGATGAAGGAGAGGAAGTGATTGAGGAACTAGAGGATACTCACATAAATCTCATGGGCATTCATGATAATGAAGATATTTTCCTTAGCTAAGAAGAGCAAGAACTTTTTCTTCTCAATCAAACAAAAGTAAGTGAAGAAGCTGAAGATGTCAAACAGCAGGCATTCGAAAATGCTATTTTGGAGGTACATCGACAGTACAATCTGCGAAGTAAAAAGACAGAAGGAAGTTCCCCAAAAAAGATGATTGAAACGAAGAGGGTAGTCGAAACCAAAAAAGACTATGAGCCATCTGCTGAGAAGATTCCTGAGAAGAGTAATGCCGAAGTTCCAGCAAAAAGAAACCTTACTATTCTGAAAAGATCGCCGCAGCCTAAAGATTCATCAATTAATCAACCAAGTACTTATGGCCAGAAGAATGTGGTAGACAAACCAGAATTGATGAGCCAAAGAAGAGCCCCTACACCTTTCAGCCTCGAAGGGGAATTAGCCAAAGTAAAAATTCCCATTCCACTTTCTGAGTTCATGAACAAAGACACTTATCGTTCATAGGTGATTAAAGCACTGACCATTGAACCTGATATAGGTACAAATGCCTTAACCATTGGATCAACAAATATCCATACACTGTGAACCTTACAGATGATCAACCTAAACTTTTGTTCAGACCTGAAGTAGATGGCCAAGCCGATAATGGTGTTGTCGCTCCTTTTTACATTAGTCTAAATATACATGACCTGATCTTTCATAATGCTATGCTATATTCGGGTGCTTCCCATAATCTGATGCCTAAAGCAGTGATGGAGAAACTGGGACTGGAGGTCACTAGACCTTACAAGGATTTACACTCATTTGATTCTAGTAAAGTTAGATGTATTGGTTTGATCAAGGACCTATGTATCACCCTGGTTCAGATTCCTGCAAAGAGCATGGTCATGGATGTAGTAGTTGCAGACATCCCCTCGAAGTATGGAATGTTTCTATCCTGGTATTGGGGGGCTAAGTTGAGAGGTACCCTGCAGCTGGATATGTTGTATGCCACTGTCCCAGTTTTCGGGCAATAGCGAATGCTATATATAGAAACATTGATGAAATACATGGTCAGTAGCCAAGAAAAACCGCACAACTATCCTCTTTACTCCATGCATTTTGACTTGGATTCTTTTATCTTGTATAACGATGGTGACATGGAAGAGAAAAACACTCAGCTGGGAGAAGATACATCTAGTCCGGACGAAGGCCAAGAAATCATCGAGGTAGAAAGAAAGAAAAATGTGATAACTGAAGAATTACCGACAGATTTCTGGAGCATGGATTTTGATGGATCACTAAGCAAAGAAGGAGCCAAAGCGGGATTTTGGCTGCACAATTATAGAAACAGGTATTCAGAAAACCATTCTTACAAATTAAATTTCCAATGCACTAACAATATCGTCGAGTATGAAGCCTTGATGCTCAGTCTGAAACTTTTGAAAAGAGTTGGTGCCAAACAGATTATGGTAAGAGGTGATTCTGAGTTAATAATCAAGCAAATTAAAGGTGAGTATGCTGCGAAACATCCTCGTCTTATAGCTTATAGGAATGTTGTTCTTGATGCCCTTAGATGTTTCATTGAAGTTGATTTGCAGGTAATGCCTAGGGGACAAAACATTTTGGTAGACGGATGGGCTACGTAAGAAGCCACATGTAAGATTCCTTTTCGCTCGACTCGCCCATACACAATAGAGGTGAAGTGCAGACCAACTGTTCTTGACAATATCAGGTACTAGCAAGTGTTTGGTAATGATGATCAAATAGAATACTTTCTGCAGTGTAAAAATGATTTTGAATGTACAAATATCGATTTAGAGAACGAAGATGAAAATGTAAAAAGATCTGATTTTGAAAATGATAGTGTAAATAGCATAGATTCAGGAGAATTAGGTGATGATGAGATGGAGACCGATATTTTGCATTTGAAAAGTAATGTTTTACCTAGGGGTCTAGTTCCTTTAGAGGACTTGTTTGATTTTAATGACGTAGCCCAAAAACCGAAAATCGAAGCCAGTGGACAAGAAGTAGAAGATTGTAATATAGGGACAGAAGAGGAACCCAGGATGGTCATATTGTCCAAATCATTACCCCCTGAGAAAAAACTCAAATACATTGAGCTATTCAAGGAATATTTAGATGTGTTTTCCTGGGGCTATGAGGATTTGAAAGCGTATGATACCAGCATCATACAACATAGGATTCCAATAAAAGAAGACCAAAAACCGTTTAGACAGAAACTTAGGAGAATCAATCCCAAGTTACTCCCCCTGATAGAAAAGGAAATCAAAAACATGTACGATGCCAAAATCATAGTCCCATTGCGGTTTTCCAAATGGGTCTCAAATTTGGTCCCAACACGTAAGAAATCTAGGGAAATCAGGCTGTGCATTGATTTCCGAAATCTGAATAAGCTCTCCCTGAAGGACAATTACCCCTTGCCAAAAATGGACCACATACTACAAAGGGTAGTCAGATCCAGTAGAATCTCTTTGTTGGATGGGTTCTCGGGTTATAATCAAGTCCTCGTTCACCCAGATGACCAAGACAAAACCACTTTCACTACACCATGGGGCACTTTCATGTATGTGAAAATGCCTTTCGGTTTGATTAATGCTGGAGCCACTTTCTAGAGAGTGATGTACATCGCCTTTGTGGAAGAGTTAGGTAAATTTATCATTATATATCTGGACGATGTAACTGTGTTTTCCCAATCTGATGACGAGCACCTGAGACATCTCAGGCGAGTCTTTGAGAAATGCAGGATATTTGGGATTTCTTTAAATCCTAAGAAGATCCTTTTCGGACTAGAGGAAGGCAAACTTCTAGGGCACATAATCTCCAAGGAAGGAATCAAAATAGACCCTAGCAGAATCGAAGCCATACAAAAATTAGAACACCCAAGAAACATCAAAGAATTAAAGTATTTTATCGGAAAAATAAACTTTCTACCAAGATTCATACCCAATCTGGCTGAGCTCCTCAGAAACATTACACATATGTTAAAAAGGGATGTAAAAATAAAATGGGACATTGAATCCAGTCATTCTTTTGAACAAGTCAAACGAGCACTCACACAGGCCCCCATCTTGATCAGTCATGACTTTACCAAAGATTTCTATCTTTTTTCTTTCGCCTCTGAACATACCATTGCAACAGTATTACTACAGAAGAACAACGAAGGGTATGAACAACCAATAGCCTTCTTCAGTAAAGTGTTAATAGATTCTTCTTTGAATTATAAGATAATGGAGAAACAAGCTTTTGCCTTGGTAAAAGCCATAAAATATTTTAGAGTATACATTCTCCATTCCCACACCATTGCATATGTTCTGAATGCAGTAGTAAAAGACATTTTGACCCAGGACAATCTGGATGGAAAAAGAGGAAAATGGATTGTTGTCATTTTAGAATATGACGTAGAGATTAAGCCTATGAAACTAATTAAAGGTCAAGGTCTAGAAAAATTAATGGCTGAATCAAATTTCCATGCTCTTGACATTAATTTCTTAGCTGCAGCAGATGAACAGGGCGAGACGGTGACTCCAAGCATGAGAGAGGTATTTCTCATCTCTCCATGGTACGCAAACCTAATATTTGTTTTTCATAATTTACAAGCTCCCCCTGGTTTGACTAAGACTAAAGCTAGGTTTTTGAAGTTGAAATCATTAAAATTTTGCATTCTAGAAGGCAATCTGCATTGGAAAGATTCTGGAGGTATTCTGTTAAATTGTTTATTGAAAGATGAAGTTGACAAAGTGTTACAAGAATTTCATGCAGGAGAATGTGGTGGTCATCTGAATTGGAAGGTTACAGCCAACAAAATCCTCAAAGATGGATTCTATTGGCCCACCCTATTCGCTGATGTACATCATAAAGTGACTTCATGTCATCAATGTCAGTTGTTTGAAGGCAAAAGGAAACTCCTTCCTCTACCCCTGAAACCGATCTCAGTTGAAGCCCCTTTCCAGCAATGGGGACTGGACTTCATTGGAGAAATACATCCCCCTTCTTCAGGCTAGCACAGGTGGATTCTTACTGCCACAGATTATTTTACGAAATGGATCGAAGTAGTACCAAGCAGGCAATCCACTGATTCTGTTATTATTAAATTCCTTGAAAATAATATCTTGTCTCGCTTTGGATGTCCTAGAAAGATTATAGCTGATAATGCAGCTTCTTTTCAATCAAAGAAACTCATGGATTTCTTCAACCATTATCATATTGGTTTGGGACATTCCACAGCTTACTACCCTCAGGGGAATGGGCTGGTGGAATCCTCAAACAAAACCCTGGTAAACATCAAGAAGACATTGTAGGAAAACAATAAGTCATGGCATAACAAGTTGGTGTTCGCATTATGGGCTAACAGACTGACCACCAAAAGGTCAATTGGTATGTCAACATATCAGCTGGTCTATGGCACATAAGCAGTTTTTCCCACTTCCTTGGGAGTCCCTGTCATGAAATTGCTTCAAGACATACAAGCCGAGCCAAACGACTCACAAAGAAGGATCAATCAGATGATCCATTTGCAGCAGTCTAGGGAAGATTTGATCCATTTGCAGTATTCAACAAGACTCAGGTAGTCCAAGAAAGCATCAAGAAGATTTTTGACAAAAGAACCAAGGAAGATGATTTTGAGCTAGGATATTTGGTGCTGAGATGGGACGCCTAAAATGAAGACAAGGAAAAGCATGGAAAATTCGATAGTCTGTGGAAGGGACCATACATGATTCAAGCATTCAGAGGAAACACCACTTTCTTGCTAAACAACGCAGATGGGACAGATCTGTCAGGAGGACCTATAAATGGTAGAATGTTGAAGCATTATTTATCGCCTCAGTAGAGACTCGAGGTTAGCCTCTCCATTGTACATACCATATTTATTTTTCACCTGCATTTTTTGAGTGAATAACTTTAGTCAGTTGGTTGAAGCCCGAAGAGAAGGCCCTAAGCTGATGGCCACTATTCTTCCATTTTTTGAGAATAAAACCAATCAATCAACGAAGGCGACTAGGCAGAAATTTTTAGAACATCAGGAACCAGGATTCTTGGCACTTCACATGGAAAGTACCATCCCCAGGTGGAGCTGCTGTTATCACCCTATAAGTTATAGGATCAACTAGTGACTGGAATATTATCTCTCTCTAGTGTTTTTGTTGACAAATGGTTTTTCATTCTGCAAATAATTTGAAAAGAAAGAAAAAGAAAAGAAAAAGAAAAAAAAAGAAAAGAAAGAAAAAGAAAGAAAAGAAAAATAAAAGAGGGCATAAAAGAATTTCAATAAAGCCCCATGCAATAATAGTAACTTGGTCCATACCTTTCAAGCATGGCCAAGTTCTTTTTTTTAAATTGATGTTGATAGGGTTAGTGAATAAGTTTGGCTAAACCATTTAATCTTAGCCAAAGTATCTAAATTAGATTAGTGAATAAATCTGGCCAGACTGTCTAATCTTGGTCAGATAGCCCCAGGGTAGAGTAAGTTCTTAGCCCAACAGTCTAATCTGGGTTAATTGTCATAGGAAGCTAGGTTAGAATATAGGCTAGTTTCTTTATTTCAATAAAACCAGCTGGATGATCAATGCTGCACCATGTTTTAGATGCTTAAAAATGGTGTTGGTCTAGCCCCATGGTGGTGTATACATGAAAAGCCTTGGAAAAAACCCGTGAAATGCACTTATCCTAAGTTCTCTGGCGCATGTATTCTCTGCGCCCCCACTTATGCTCCACTCATATATCAATGATTCAGATAATCGCACTCAGATCTACGGTGGTCATATTTTTCCGGACCCCCCCGACCATTCTATCTTTAACAGAAGGGGGGGTTTCCAGAATCGTGGATAATACCCACGCACATCTGGACGGCCCAAGTTTCAGCACGTGGATCTATGGTCTATATTGGATTCCGAACCCCCCTGTCAGTTCTACCTTTAATGGAGGGGGGGGGTCCAAAATATGTGATAAAGAACTCGCATAGATCTGCGGTCAAAAAGCCAGTGCACAGATCAACGACTCAAGGTGTTTTTCGGACACCCCCCAACTGATCTGCCTTTAGCTGAGGGGGGGGGTCCGGAATGGAATCTTTCCTCTGGCGGGCCCCTATCTATACGTGGCATCAATATACCGGTCTCGATTCCCACCACCTCCTACTGTCTGACATACCTTCATCACCTCTTGACGTCACCATCCACCTTTCTAAAAGAGTCACATCCCTTAATTTTTGTCAGTCCTTCCACCCCATTCACTCATGGAAAGCCCCCTCACCATGATTTTTACCCCAATCAGTAACCGCCACTTCACCCATCTGTATTCCTCGGTCACTGTCACCTGCCATCTCACACTCTAAGTGATCTGTTGGCCATTTATTACTGAATAATATATCCATTAACCAACTGACCTGTCCCCCGTGCCCAACGGACACCCGTTTACTCAAAACTACCCTCACTCTTATTTCTTCACCATTTACCCACTCATCACACCAGAAACTTTTTACACCTTTTTTCTCCATTCTGTCAGTCGCCCCCACCTACAGTCATCCCCTCTAACGTTGTTTTTTGAAGGTACTATTGCAGTAATGGCATCAAAGTCAAAACAAGTAGAAGGAGAGGAGAATTTGTTTCTCCCGCCTCCTGTCAACCTTGACAGGATTCCACTGGTCGACAAAGATCTCTTAATTGTAGATACAAAGTGCAATTTCAATTTCACAAACCTTCAGTCGTGGCTCAAAGAAGTTTTCCTGGACCAGAGTGATGAAATTGGACTCTGGGAGTCCAACCTACCCCTATATCTCTTTCCTCAGATTCACCCTTTTCCAGAATTTTCCCTCAAGTGCCAAGACCACTACATTCCTGAGAAAAGAGCCATCGTTTCCTCTTCTGGAGAAGTTTGTTTCCTCATTGCACCTGAAACCATCGACCAAATGATGCAAATACCCCGAGCTGACTTTGCATCACCTTTTAACCTTGAAATTCTCACAGAATTATACCAGAAGATGACTTTCCCCCAAAGAGCTCAAATATTTGAGCTTTTCCTCCCACCATCCGCTTAATTCCCTACTACAAATCCCTCTTATCCTTCTTCCATGTTTTCGACCAAAGGAAACCAGATCATCTTGTCCCTATGCGCCTTGTTGGGATACTATTCGGATCAGTGTGTAGATGAACCCATTCTGGGATTTTTATCCATTTTCTCCACCGATGAGAAGCCCACTACCTAGTTGGACTTCACAACATTCCTGGGGAACAATATTCACAAACAGTTTGTCAATTTCTCCATGGAAGGCATGTTACGGTATTCTTCTATACTGGCATACTTGTTTGTTTTCTTCCAAGCAAACAAATTTGCTTTTTCCATGCAGAAGATGGATGGAGATGGTAGACCCCAGGCAGTGACCACATGGACCTCCTTGCTCAAGCATAACTCCACAGAGTTCAGTTTCAGGCAGTTCATCGAGCAATTCTATCACCCAGTGGTAAGTATGGTTAGCAGCAGACCCAAGACTAGGATTAATGATGAAGTTCAGAGGATCCTGCATCTTTCGGATCACACCAAGACTGGTGATTGGTATTTATACCAAGATCACATTGAGATCAGAGTATATGGGTGCGAGTTGTCCCCGTATAAGCTTCTTAAATACCTGCCTATCAAAATTGTTTCTCTGGAGTACATAAGGCAGATGATAAACTCTGATGATATTCATTTTGTGTCTCTAAAGAAAAAACAACAGCTCAGAATCAAAGGGCAGATTGGCTCTTTAATCTGCAACAATCATGGCACCGGAGAGGAAGTAGACAAGCTAATAAATGAAATGAAGTTTGTCACGAGTTTCTCATGGCACTACGATCCGTGTGGGATTATCTCTAAGATGAGGGTGAAAAACAAGAATATCCCATATGTCCACGAATCTAGGCCCGAAGTCGAGAAATTTGCAAACCAGACAGTATGGGAACCAAACACTTTGGTCAAAGCAGAATAGTAGGATCCCCCAACCACTATATCGCAAACAACCACACCATAGGTTTTGAAATAGAAAATGCCTAGGCAAGATTTGTCTCTGCCTGTCACTAAAGTGTCGTCAGAATAATTCCAATTGCATACCAAAAGGTCTAAAACTAGTTTAGCTCCGGACCTGACTAGGGAAAAGGAAGTCCCATCTACTATAGTGACCAAGGTTGATAGGCCGCCCCTCAGTGCAAGCCTCTAGCATATCATAACCTCAACATTGCCAAAGAAATCTACAGATACCCCATCAACCACCTAGCTAGGCAAAGTAGGACCAAAGCTGAGCATCTTTGAAAAATACGATCTGATCAAGAAAAGGAATCAGAATCTGACCAACAACACTTGCACCCAGTTCTTGAAGCCGACGTCAACTGCTCAACATAGGCTGTTATCGGCATTTGACACTGAGAAGGGAAGAATGCATATGGCATTCCTCCAAGCACAGGTTCCAGATCCAAAGGTAATCACTATTTACAAAAGGGTCACTTTCGAATTCCAGACTAAGGATGTGCATCCGGCCGATCAGATGGATATACACAAGAAAACAGGCCATTGAGAAGATCAGATCATAATTGGGAGAGATGCCAACATAGGCTAATGAAATCGTCAAGTTCCTAA
Organism: Picea abies; assembly: GCA_900067695.1. Taxonomy (NCBI): domain Eukaryota; kingdom Viridiplantae; phylum Streptophyta; class Pinopsida; order Pinales; family Pinaceae; genus Picea; species Picea abies. The sequence continues at coordinate 18,245 of CBVK0100097389.1, forward strand.
ATTCTAATACCAAGGAGGAGCTGGAAGAGATGAAAATTGAAGATAGAACAGAGACCATCCTTGAGGTCAAGAGAGTTTTGACCAAGAGAGGAATAATGATTTAGCTGGAAGAAAAGGTTCAGGCCATGGACCTAGGGGTACAAAGGTTTTCTAGTAAAATTGAGGCTCTACAGAAGAATGGTCTTCCTAGTATGAAGGTAATTAATGACAAATTGATGACACTCACAGACTACAAAAAGAGACTGGCCGATGTGGCTAAGGACAGTTCAAAGTTTTCAGGAATTCAAGGTAGCGTCACTGGCAAGACATTTCTAGATGTGCTTTAGTGGGACATCAGTATTCAGCATGAGATTCGATACATCTTCGTCGCCAAACCTACCTTTGCCAAGTACACAAAAATTGATGAAGTTTATCAAAGGCTACTCAAAGTCAACATTCCCATTCATCTCCGATGGGAAGAACTCTGTGATTTGATTGAGTAGCAGATGAGTTGTCGCAGCCTAGTCATTTGTCTAGTCAGATGAGGTCGTGCAGAGGCCTCACCAACGGTCCACCCAGAAAACAACATGCAGTTCTGACACATCATCAATTAGTTCCTAGATTTATGAAATTTGTTAAGTTAGTTAGGCTAAAATTAGATTTACCATGTCCTGATCTTTGATGACAGGATTGTTTGTAATTTTGAATTATAAATACTTCATCTTTCGAAGTATTGAGGGTTGTTGATCTTCACGCCCTGTAAGCTATCAGGCTGTAATATTTTTGAATAGATCTCCCATTAATACAAAGAGGCATTTTACAGGATTCTTGTGTGTAATCACTGGTGATGTTTTTCTCTCTAAGTTAAATCTTATTCTCTCTTTGTTATCACACTATTTTCTAATTCTAATCTTTGGAAGTAACGAATGCTACATGATTTATCTTGTATACCCTGCTTATGACTTAAAAGATTTTAGTGTTTTATCTTCTCATCTTACAATAAAGAAATTCTTAACTGCTTCTTTGTTGTAATTGTCTTTCTCATATTTTCTGCTATTCCTCATTTATGCTACTAAAGAATCCATTGATTATATTATCTCACCCCGTGAAAGGTTTTCTTTATTTTTCTGGTTAGAATTTCATTTTTACGACATAGACCCCATAGCCCAATGGATGTGTAAATTATCTCAGCCAACTTGACAAACATTACAACAACAAAACCAACTTATTTATTTACCTAGCCTAATATTTTAAAAAATTTGAAACATACCTAAATCATATAGAGAGATCCCTCTCTAAAGTTGGAAGGGCTAGATCCCATCTTCAAAAGCGGTTGGATAAAGTTACCTCTCATAGATTTCTTCTTTCAAACAACCTATAGGAAATTTACAGAGTGCTAACAGAGACAACTGAACATCTGAATCCATACAAGGTATCGTGATTGCAGAAAGGACATCAAGTCATTGTAAGTTGACAATGTAAAGTTGAGTTTAAGATAGGTGGTTATAATCATGAAGTTCTATGTGATGTCATACCTATGGATGTGTGTCATGTTTGGTTGGGAAGACCGTGGAAATATGACAGGAATGTCATACATGATGGAAGAAGCAACACTTATACCCTAGAGAAGAATGGGTGTAAACATATGTTGTTTCCAATAGAAGATAAAGTAGTCAAAGAAGAAGGTAGTCTAGGTATACTTCTCATGAGTGGGAAGGATCTCTTGAAAGATGCCAAAAAAGAACAAGAGATACAGTTTGTTGTCGGTAAACAAAGAGTTATCCTTACAAGCACATCTATGAATGATTTTACTATAGAAGTCCAAGAGTTATTGGATGAGTTTGTTGATATTGTGGTTGATGAGTTACCTCACTCTTTACTGCCCATCGGGAGTATTAGTCACCATATTGACCTTATTCTAGGAGAAAGTTTTCCAAATAAAGAAATATACAGATTGACACCTCAAGAAAATGAAGAGGTCAAGAATCAAGTCCAAGAATTGTTGGATAAGGGTTTAGTCAGAGAAAGTTTGAGTATTTTTGTTGTATCAACTGTATTGAGTCCAAAGAAAGATGGAGGTTGGAGAATGTGCACAGATTCAAGAGGCATGAACAATATAACCATCAGGTATAGATTCTCTTTACCCAGAATGAATGATTTGATCGATTTTTTGAGTGGAGACAGTTATTTTTCCAAGATAGACTTGAAGAGTGGCTATCATCAGATAAGAATGAGAGAGGTAAATGAATGGAAGACAACATTCAAAACAAATGAAGGATTGTATGAGTGGTTGGTTATTCCATTTGGATTAATGAATGCACTGAGTACATTTACGAGGTTGATGAATGAAGTAATCAAATATTTTATTGGTAAGTTTGTAATTGTTTATTTGGATGAAATTTTGATCTTTAGTAAGACTGAATAGGAGAAATTGAGACATTTAAATATTGTGTTGAGAAGATTGGAAGAAGAGAATATGTTAATAAATTTGAAGAAATCTTATTTCATGAAAAAAAAATTTATATATTTGGGATTCGTAATCTCTTCAAATGAGTTGAATATGGACCCAGAGAAGGTGAGGGAAATAAGAGATTGGCCTTCTCCAAGAAGTGTATTTGAGGTAAGAAGTTTTCATGGATTGGCAAGCTTTTATAGGAAATTCATCAGGAATTTTAGTAGAATTTTCGCACCTATACTAGAAAACATAAAGAAGGAGCATAAGTATTTTAATTGGACATAGGAAGCTAAGAAGGGGTTAAGAGTGTTGAAATCCAAAAGAATAGAACAACCTATTCTAGTTCTACCAGATTTTAAGAAGACATTTTAAGTAAAATGTGATGCAAATGGAGTAGCCATTGGCGCAGTTTAAAGTCAAGACAATAAGCATGTTGCTTATTTCAGTGAGAAGATGAATGATGTCAAAAGAAGGTATTCCACATATGATAAATAATTTTATGTTGTAATATAAGATTTGAAAAAATGGAGGCATTATCTTATTCCAAAAGAGTTTGTTTTATATTCTGATAATCGGGCATTGCAGTTTATAACTAGACAACAAAAGTTGAATCAGAGACATGCCAAATGGGTAGAATTCATGCAAAATTTTAATTTTGTTATTAAGAAAATTAGTAGAAGCACTAACAGAGTTGCAGATTCTTTGAGCAGGAGATGTTTGATCTTGCAGAAATTTCAAGGGAATACCTTGGGATTTGAACACCTCAAGGAGATGTATTAGGAAGATCCAAATTTCAAAGAGGCTTATGAAGCATGTGAGAGCCCTTTACTGAGGGACATAAATCAATGGATGGAATATCTGATCCAAGGTGGATTGGTATTTAAAGGAAACTAGTTATGTATCCTGAAGTGCTCAATGAGGGATAACTTGTTGAAGGAAAAACATAGTGCAGGTTTGGATGGACACTTTGGCCATGATAAAACATATGTGTAGCTGAATTCTTCATATTTTTGGCTAGGTATGAGGTATGATGTGAATAAATTCATGGACATATTTAGAATATTCCTGTATTCCAAAGGAAAGAAGCAGAACATTGGATTGTATCAACCATTTCCTATTCTAGACAGGTTGTGGGATGCAATAAGTATGGATTTTGTTTTGGGATTTCCTAGAACACACAGAGGAAGTGATTATATCTTCATAGTTGTTGACAGATTTTTGAATATGGCACATTTCATTCCATGTCACAAAATCAACGATGCTACCCATGTAGAAAATTTGTTTTTCAAGGAGATTGTGAGATTACATTGATTGCCAAGGAGTATAGTTTCAGAAAAAGACAGTAAATTTGTGGGACACTTTTGGAGAACAATGTGGAAGAAGATGGGGAAAAATTTGTCTTTCAGTTCAACGTATGATCTTCAAACAGGTGGATAGAATGAAGTGGAAAATCGAAGTTTAGGGAACTTGTTGAGGATTTTGGTCATTGATCATAATCGTCAGTGGGATCAAATTCTTCCCCAAGAAGATTTTGCATATAATGACTCACCAAATAGGAGCATTGGTAAAAAACCCTTTCCAAATAATGTATGGAATGCATCCAAGAGGAATTTCATAGTTAATAGATTTGGGACAAGATGAGTTCTGAAGCGTGGGAGAATAAGATTTTTCCGCACAGATGTAAAAGTTGCATGATCATATTAAGGGATAGCTACAAAATAGAAACCAAAAGTACAAAACAAAAGTAGACCAGAGAATAAGAGAGGTAAATTTTGAAGTTGGATATTAGGTTTTGGTACATCTAAGAAAAGAGATGTTTCTGAAAGAAAAGTATAACAAGTTGAAGATGAATAAGATAGGACCGCGTAAGATCCTCAAAAAAAATGTTGTGAATGATTATGAGATCAAATTTCCAGTTGTTGGCCCTTGACAAAGTTTTGGAGATCCTTGGTTGGATTTGACCTATTTTGGGACTTCAACAGGCTATCGAAGGCAGAGCACAATTCAAAGCAGAGATCGTGGGATCTTGGACCCTTTTAGGGTGTTTTTGGATTTTGGGCTTATGTAACGAGTATGGGATATCGGCCCATGGGTTTAACCATGTTTGGGCCCATTTTGTAATGTATAAATAGAAATCTAGGTGATGTAAGTAGGAGGTGCTAAAGGGAAAGTGAAGGACGATGTGATAAGTGCAAGTGATAGTTGTAAATTCTTTATGCATACTGTGTGAAACTTGCAAGGATAAGTGCAAGTGACTGTAAGAGTCTGTCTAAAGGCTTTGTGTTGTAACCTAGCTTGGGGAAGGAGGATTTGGCGATGTGCATGCCGATCTCCTGTCCTATGCGGAGTAGGACCTTGTGGCTATGTGCATGTAGATGATTGACAAACAATAATAAATAAGACGAAGAGTTGGTGGACATAGCCCCAGGCTAGGGTGAACCACATATATCCTGTGTTGTGGTTTCTTTGTGCATCATGGTTGTTTTATGGTTCATATGATTAATGTTTAGTATGCTTAGATGAATATTATAGCTTAGTGCCTAATGATGTCAATAATATGCTAGATCTTATCTATGTTGATGTGCTTGGTTCTTGAACGTGTTAAATCTTGTTGAAAACTGCGTTGCACCGTAATTATGGTTTATCTGCATTATAGACAAAGGCTAAGTACTAATGAATGACAACCGTTAAGTTCTCTTTTAAGGTGTTGTAATCACAAATCTGTGTCCCAGCTAGGTTGCAGACATATGAGTCCTGCAACCACCCCTACCTCTACCTCAGGTGAGACTTCATCTTCTTCGCAGGTGTTTTTGAAAGGGTCGGTAGTTAGGGTTTTGTTGGTGCATTGTTGAAGAGTTGAACACTGGGTATGCGCCTATGCCAACAAATGGTTCTGTTGTCGGGACCTGAAACTGTGATTGCTAGGAACTAAGGAAAAGAAAGAAATATATGTGCATAGATCTATTACTTTAGTGCGTAGTACTCTACCTGACTTGTGAATCTCTATGCTAAGAAAAGAATTCTGATCTGAAGAAAAGAGGTAAGATATGAAACCTTTGTTCTCTAATAAAGGTAAAGTGATTTTTTATTTATTAAAGAGGTAAGATCTGAAAGCTTTGTGCTTTGTAAAGGGTAAGATAAGTGGAAATTTTTGTTTTGAAAGTATGGATCTAGGTATGTTTGATAAATTTTGTCCTAGTCTGGAAACTAGGGCATAGTTAGAAAAAAGAAGATTTGATACGAGTAGATATGATAGAAATAATGAAAGATATGTTATTCATATGCATAGAAAGAATGTTTGGACTAACAAATGGATGCAGGATCCTAGGACAATTTTTTTCCAGGTTAGCCACCATGATCCTAGTGCGCAGTACAAAAAAGGTTGGGGATCATTTAAGAGAAAGATAGGATTAACTCTTTGTTACAGTTGCAGAAGACCGGGACATCTTTCTAAGGCATGCACTGGTATAAGACTAGTTGTATTTTTTCTAAAGCTATGTACCATGTTGTTCTGGATTTCCCTAGAATGATTGCTAAGGTTGAAAGAACGAATATGCAATAAGAAAAACTTGAGGAAGGCCAAGAAACTGAGACCATGGAAGAAACCCAGAAAGAATCAGAGATTGCATTACTACAAATGCAAGAAACCCTAAATTACCACAGATCTATCAACTTATCATAGATATTCAAAGAGAAAGAGTGCATCGAAACAAGAATAGGAGACTTTGATATAGACTGTGTTCTGGATGAGGAAACACAGGTGAATATTATGACGGAAAGAACTTGAGAAATTTTAGGAAAGCCTACCATGATTCCTTCATTGGGAGGAATAAGATTATTTAGAGGAAATATGATAACCCTATGTGGAATACTTACCCAAACCTCTATGAGTGCTCATGGAACTTTGATAGAGGAAGAATTTGAGGTTGTTAAATTTATTGGGAACAACGCCCCATTTTCTATGTTACTAGGAAAAACCTAGATTGAGAAAGATCAAACCCAAGAAAAGATGAAGAAGATCTAGAAAATAAAAAGAAATAACTAAGAGACTTCATGGCTAAGAGAATAACACAGTGACTGGAAGAACAAGAAAACTAGTCGAAGCTACTAAGGACTAGAAATTTTTATGTCAAAGTTGAAATAACACAACAAGACTTGAAACACCTGTTTGTACAAGAGAGTAGAGCACCTACCCGAGACAGAGAAGAAGTATTTCTCCTGAACCCTAGTAAATACCATAAACAACGCGAAGTTACTATGCCAAGAGGAGATAAGAATCAGAATGGAAAGAGGAATACCGAGACACAGATCATAGGGAAGAAGGATAGAAAGATCAGCAAGAAGAAATAAAAGTTAGAGAAATTACAGGAAGTTCCAGAGAAGAATTCACAGAAGGAAGGTCTGAAGAATTAAAACTTCACCATAATATCAGAGAAACTCACATTGTCACTTCGCCATGGCGGAGTGATATGACCGTTGGAGGCATTGTAACCATTAGATTGATGTTCCTGAATTGTTAGAACAACAGTTATGATTAGAAATATTGCCATCAAACTGTTGGGACCACACTGTAACGGACATAACTGCATTGATGAAGTCTTTTTGTCCATTGGAGGGATTTGTTACATCGTTGTCTACTTATTCCATTGACGTTTGCACCGATAAAAATTTCTCAAATTGTATCTAATCCAACAAGAGAACTCATTATTATTGTGTTGTACTTACTAAGACTTTGCTACCTATTCTATTGCATTGAACATTTATTCATTGACCTGAGTTTTTTGATCTCGAGATTACATGTCAGACGAACTCAGTGCCATAGAAAAGTATGTCAAAGAAATTCTAATCAAACTTATGGCTAAGAAGGTGATGTTTGTCGGAATTCAAGCTTCATCGACGAGAGGAGTGCAAGCCTCCTTGTTGATTGCTTGTGGATCTGAACCATCCCAAGTTGCAGCCAAGAAAATAACCAAGCATCGAGATGACTTGGCGAATGAGAAGTTAATCCCATCCATCCTGCTTGACTACATCCCGCCTCTTGCCAGCGTGGTGAATAGTGATAGTGTCCCTAGGGACTTTGACTACGCCTTGGTCACTGCGTACCTCCCGAAGGGGATACGCATAGGCAAGCTTCATCAGGCTAAGATCATGACACTAAATATCAGTGACTTTAACCAAGGGGATCACAAGAACTTTATCATGCTTGGCCCTCACAAGTATTTGACTAGAATGAAGGGGAAGAAGTCGAGGATAATCCCCCAACCATGGACTATGGACCTCGCACAGTCCACTATTTTGAATGTGATGAAAATACCCCACTTTGGAAGGCACCAGAATTTTAACGCTTGCGTTAAGCTCCTACTGTCAAGCTTCCATGGTGGCTACCTATGGCTAGACAGATGTATCATCGTCAATCCGACGTTGATCCATCGGGTCACTAGATTGAGCATGTAGGGACCAGACCCATAATATGTTTACCCAAGGAAAGCTGCAAAATGCGCCCTGGCACAGAATATTAAAGATACATACAATGATGTAGAGAAGGTGAAGCGATGATACAAGGTAGCCTCCATCTAGAATGGCGCAGTGTGCCTTGCTTGCTAGTTGATTTTTGGTAAGCTAGTCTACAGGAACAGACCCACCTAGGTCACAAGGTTTGTTGTTGACCTTGTGGGGAAATGCATGGAGGGGATACAAATGAATTGGGAAAAGTACTTAGTGAACCAGTTAGACCAATACTGTCGTGAAGCTCAGGATCAAAGCTATGAGTTCCATTTTAGTTGGTTGCTAATCTTCATTATGTTCATAGCTTGGGAGATGCCGAAAGGTGTGACCTTCCCTGAATTAGGCCATATGAACCCTTAGCCATGAAGTTCACTTCAATCTAGTATTCGAGCGATATGGGAAAACAATGGTAGTCAAACACGGTGTTCCACACCTACTACCTACAGCGAAAGAGGGCTATTGAGGCTATCCTTCGTATAATGTCGAACACCCTGCACAGGTTTAGGCCATTTGTGAAGTTCCATGCAGACATACATTTTATCTACATCACTGTGCACAGAGATGAACACAAATAAGTACTACAAAGTTATTACAAACTCACAGAGGAGGACCTAGAAGAAATAACTAAGGAATGACCTACAAAGCTCCTTATCCTTGTTGACCCCATAGAACTATCTGATCCTGAACTAATCGAAAGACCAGTGGTCACTTATGAAGGGAATGATACACATGGAACTAGTAGAAGGAAGAATATAGAAGAGGTCCAACAGATGAACAGTGCATCAAAAGAAACTTCTTCAGAATCACCTCAAGGAGGAGGTGATGATGAAGTAGATAAAGAAGAGAACAATGGAAAATAATATCAGCAAAAGCAAGGTGAAGTAACACTACCACAGAATCCCCATGATGACGTAGAGTCATCTAACAAAAGAAAGGTTTCTCCCATGAAACCCACATTGTGGAAGAAGTAAAAATATAGTAAGACCAAGCTATAGATTTTGCTCAAGCTCGATGACTTTGACTTCATCATCGCAGTTGTATCAGATGCCTCAGAAGATATTTTGCAAAAAAATGAAACTAAGAAAGAGACCATGTATGAAAAAATTGAAGTAGAACTACGAGGGGTATAACAGGCCCTTCACTCCATCCACGCAGCTGTGCCCCCGCCATCAGAAGAAAAAGAGTTGGGAGATGAGCCTACCCAACTCTGCAAACTAGCCGATGTGACCAAAGCTCACCTTTGTTATGCACAGGAAGAAACAGAACAGACCATAGTGGCCCTAAAGCAAGCATAAGAGGAAGTGATAGAGAAACGTGAGTTGCACAACAAGAGAAGGACGACCTCCAAGCAAAGTTAAAAGAGGAGAAAGTGTAGATCCATCATGAGAAATAATAGTTTCTCATGGAGTAGGTTGGAGTAAAAGAAGCAGTCAGCAGAGCACTTCACTCAGTGACTAGTTTAGAGCAAAAGGAGGAAGACCCAGTGGAGCATCAAGTAGCGCAGCTTGTTGAAGCCATCTAGCAACTTCAATAGAGAATAGTAGATCTAGAGCTACAAATAGTACCAAGTACTTCGCAAGACATACAAGACCAAAGAGAATCCATTACCCGAAGCACAGTTGATAGGATCAGAGCATTAGCTTTGGAATGTAAACAACTTAGTAGTAGAAGTGCGCATAGTTACGAACAACTTACTGAGGACCCTAAAATGAAGACACCAGATTTAGAGCTCTAGGAGGAAAAGCAGTAAGCGGTGATAGTATAGGCACAATTGAAGCTCCTCTTAGTAGTTGAAAAAATGAAAAGATCCCATAAATAATGCACTGCTCAGCAGCAGGTCAATACCATACAGAGCATAGTCATGGAAGTGACTTAGAGGCTCGAACCAGTCCAGGACAAAGCTTTCCAAGACAGAGAATATTTTAGATTAGAGGATTGCTAAGAATACCATAAGGAAAATTTATTATGAATATATAGTTAAGTGGAAGGACCATCCAATAGAAGATGCTAGTTGGATAACTGAGAATGATATCTAGAAGCATGGAAAGACAGTGAAGTAGCTCATGGACATAAGTCCATGAATATTTTGTCCAGAGGAATATGATGTAGGAGCATCATCAACAACGCTCATCAAGAGGAGTGGAGGACAACTCAACATCAAGCACATGCATTTAATTCTTTTTTGAGACCCAAGGAGAGTGCATCAATTTGATATTTTGAAAAAATTGTAATTAAAAGAGATTTTATTTTTTTGAGGCTTGAGCCATTACATGAGATAGCAAGATATTGTAATTTCTTAAATGCCTAAGGAGATTGTACAAATGTTGCGCATTGACTCGTATCTGGGTTGTAAATATCATTTATTGTAATAATTCTTAGTGGTAGAATGATATAATTGTGATATGATAGCCCTAGAATAGTGGGTAGGAAGGATCGAGAAGCCCTTCCGTGTATAAATATGTGTAATATATTCCCAAATGAGGTTGTTCAAGATTATTATTGTTGTTGAAGTTTATTGTATTTCATTGTTGAAGAAGTTGTAAAAGAATATTGTATTTTCTGCTGAGAGTTGTGGAAGAGATGAAAGAACTCTTTGTAAGAATACTTTGTTGAATGAATATAATAGGAGAAGATTACTTCCAGATATCTGTACATGTTTTCCTTTGAGTAATTGGGTAGCGTCATGTTATTTACTTTTTGTGTTGTCTATTCCTTTGTGTGCATTTTATGGTTAATCGAATGAACTTGTAGTGTTCTGTAAGTTTCAATTGTTTCTCTTCTGAAGCACTAGTACAAGGACCGCACAATAAAAATGCAAGGAGTGTGAAGGTAGATTCATTTTCAGACTCAAAAGCTCAAAAGCAATAACGTGAAATTGTGTAGGGTGAGTGCAAGGAGTGCACATATACTCATATGAGTATAAGATCTTGAGAAGACCCTTGCAAGGTGTGCATAGGGCCAACACTTAGTCAAGGTGTTGAGGAGTCTTGAAGAGGAAGGATGCAAGGAGTGCATGGGAAGATTTTTCAAAAATCTCTAGGTATCAAGTTTTTAGAGGAGCACAAGGTGTGCGCCACAGACCCAAATAATTTGAGTGTTAAAGCTTAGGATAAATAGTGATGAGAATTCTTTGAAGGAAAACCCTTTTCAATTTCAATATCGAGTGGACGAGATTCTCCGAAGGAGGAGAAGATATTTCCTAGCCATCAGATATGGGAACATAGCATGGGTGTTAACCCTTGAAGTCCTTTGAACTTCTCATATTCAGAGGTTTTCACATGGTGTGAGAAAAGGAGGCAAGTTTCCCAAAGTCCCGGGAACTAAAGAAGATATAAACCATCCAATCGTGGGTACACATGTCCACAGATCCAAAGTAGTTTGGAATTATGACTATTCGGAAGAGTAGGAGTGTGATTTTGGAATTATGAAACCTTCCCAAAGTTCTGAAGTCCGAAATGAATCCTAACCATCGGCACAGAGAGCCACGTGTCAGCAGATTTTGGAGTTCAGAGATTTGGTACTCTGGAAGAATAGAGGCATATTTCATTTTGGGTTGAGAACTCCCAAAGGCTCGAAGGCCAGAGTTGATCTTGACTATCGTTCGAGGAGGGAAACGTGGAGAGAAGATCTAGCCTCCACTAGTTTGTCATTTGGAGGTTGTGAAGGGTTGGTTTGCAAAGATATCTGAAGTCCCAAATATCGGAGTGCAAAGTAAACGAGGACCATAGATTGTGACATTCATTGGGAGTCGTAGATATTTGTTGTAGTTCATTTGTTTGTGGGTTCATCCTTTGGAGGGTTTGTAGTGTGTTTCTTTCGAGACTCTTGAAGCCCATATTTCTAAAGTATCGAATTCTTCGAAAAAGTGAATATTGACCGATGATTTCGACCCAGAGTCACATGGAGAACTTTTTCGGTGTTTGAGGACCCTCGCAGACTTGATTTCTCATGCATGGAAAAATTAAAAGGCCTATGGTACATAGATATTGAGGCTTCAAAGAGGACCTGATAGATGATTCAGATCCATACTTCGAACGATCCTAGACCGGGAGGTCGTTCAAGCCACAGGAAGTAGTGGGGGTTTGCATTATAAGGACATGACACCATGATGAACATGTGATCCACCACACCACCTAGTATTCCTAGTGTGTCTGGCACAATCCTGGATGGAAACTCCAACTGGCCCCTCTTGGTCATCATCTCCCCCCACATGCACATCCACACATGAGTCCTCAGCCTAGGAGGCTGACAGAAAAATGTTTTTCTCGTCTCTAGAAACCTCTCAAAAAATAAAAAAAAATAGCTCTGAGGAAATTGGGAAGTTTGACCTCCCATGTATCATATCTCGACATTTGTTAAGCGCTATACAAAATTTCCACAAAAATTGGCATACCTTCTAATACACCATGGTTGTTGTACCTGTTAGCACTCAAAAACGCACCAGCATTTTTGAAGGAAAAATTCCTAATCTTGTAGGGAAATTTTAGATAGCTTCCCAAGCTCCAAATGCAGATCTGAAAGCACCATTGGAAATTTTGGGATTTGTAGATGTCGATCGACTATTTAAACATGCAAAACGGACTCTCCATGACTGAGAAATTTGATTTTGAAAAAATCTGCACTTTCACCAGTGCAGAAGGCAGAATTTTGACTAGTTAGCTGTGGAAAGTGGCCACTTTCACCAGCGCAGGTGAAGATTTTTTAGGCAAGTGCGTTGTTGAAAGATGTCACGGCCAAAATAGCCAAATTTTCACCCAGATCAAGAATTTTTGGGTTTGAATGGTTTGAATCCTTCTTCAATAAGCTGGTTATGAATTATCAAATCAAAATCTAAAGGCCATTCTTGGAGATGAAAGTCAAAAAGGAATCTTTTGACTAGATTTGGTCATTTTCAAGAGCAAAATGATAGGGATTTTTGGCACACATCATCAAATTCGAATTCCACTTCCAAAGGAACAGATCAAAGAGCCTAGGAAGGCTAGGCTACACTTCATCAACTTTCAACCAATGTTTGAAGACCAAAAGATAGAGGTTGACCTCATCTTGAGGATCTCTCCTTATCTTTTGTGAATTAGTTTTGACTTTCTATTTTTAGAATATCAGATCCATTGTTATAGGATCTGAAACTAATTGTAAAGGCTATAAATCCAAAGACATTTGGATCACTAAGGGGTTTGATTCTGGATACTGTAATACACTTTTGTACTCAGATTTTCATTGCTAATACAGATCACAGGTTCCTTTCCATTTTGGTATCAGTTTTCCATATTTCTTCTTCACTGTTATCTTGTTGTCAAACCTTGAATAGCTGTTATCCTATTGTTTGGTTCATGACATTATAATTAGTTTCTTTAGTTGTTTATTAGACCCTGCTTTGCACTGGTTTATGAACAATCTTTTCTTCATCCACTGAAAGCTATTTTGTTGTTTAATCAATCTTGGAAAGCACTGTCTATTTTTTTACCATTTGATGTCTGAATGCTATTAGATGAATTGAGTTATCCCATTGATCCACCTTTACAAAATACAAAAACATTCATTTCTTAAGTTACCAAGCACCTTTGGTCTGCAACTCCTTATCTTTTGTGAATTAGTTTTGACTTTCTATTTTTAGAATATTAGATCCATTGTTTTAGGATCTGAAACTGATTGTAAGAGGCTATAAAGCCAAAGACATTTGGAGCTCTAAGGGGTTCGATTTTGAATGCTATGATGTTGCCACTGTAACACAAGACTTATTCTTATTTTATGAAAGATTTCAAGCTTCCTTCAGCTGTGTTGTTAGATTTCTCTTCGTGTCTCTGATATCTTGTGAGTGAGTGCTCTTAGTTGATGCTTATTTAATTTGTATATGACTTTCATCTCATATGTTGATTGATTAAGTTGATAATCATAAGATATTTCTTAGTTATTAAGCCCATTATACTTGTTGGTATGAAGTGTGATCTGGTTCAATAGCTATCCTCGTTACCTTTTGATCAAACCCTGTCTGACTGCATTGCTAGAAGGCCTTGGGATATTTTGTATTCCTAGACAGTCCTAAAAAACACAGTCCAGCCTCTGGTTATTCACCTTGATCCACAACCCATTTCAATTATTTAGAAAATTGCTTCAAAAAGAGTTAGTTACCAGGCATCTCCGACTTACAGCCTAGGAGAGTTTCCTGGAGTGATAACAAATTGCACTCTCACTGTCACAGTACAACCTACTATTCTCCTTCTTCTTTCCCAGTTCCTCCATAAACCTTTGTAACCAAATCATCTCTTTACTAGCCTCTGTAGAAGCAACATACTATGCCTCTATTGTTGAAAGTGCAACAACCTTTTGCATTTCGAAATCCAACTTACTGTTGTTCCACCTATAGTAAAAACATACTCTATGGTGCTCCTCCTGCTATATTTATCACCTGCCATATCTAAATCAACATATCCCTGTAGAAAAGTGTTTGAACCTCCAAAACATAATGCATGAGTAGCAGTACCTCTCAAATACTTGAGAATCCACTTTACTTCCTCCCATTGTTCTTTACCTGGATTGTTCATATACCTTCTCACAACTCCCACTACATGTGCAATATATGGTCTTGTGCAAACCATTGCATACATCAAGATGCCAAATGTTGATGAATAAGGGACCCTGGACATGTATTCTATCTCCTCCTGTGTCTTGGGACACATTTCCTTAGTTAATTTGAAATGG
>CBVK0100097390.1:0-32878 GCA_900067695.1 Picea abies
GAGATCTACACTCTTACCCTACACGACGCTCTTCCGATCTCACTTTAATGCAAAGTAATTTTCCCTACTCACTTAACGAACATGGACATGGGTGCTAGCAATGCATTAGCATAAGCTTCAATTTGTAGCTCATGTGTAGGCATTGTTTCATATTTAAACTTATTTAGGACCGTGGTAAACATTTGGTTAAAATATTTCACTCTCTTTTTGGGACCCGTGACCAAAGAGAAGAGTTTTATCATTAATGTGCCTATAGTAATTTATTCTCTAAACTTATTTAAGAATCCCTTTTGGAAATCACCCCAACAAGTAGATTGAAATACTAGGTGGAGGCTTTATTCCCTAAAGTGTAAGGAAAGAGCCTACAAACCACATCCTCATGTTGCACATACATTAACCTAATATCCAAAATCAATTTCTTAATGTGATGTTTTCGAGGACCATACAAATCGGGATTGTGCTTGAGGACCATACAAATCGGGATTGCCAAGTCATCTCAAGCCAACTAGGGTTGGTTAGATTTTGGTTGTTTTCTTCACTGTTTTCCATATTCTTGAAACTTGAATTAATATCTATGACTGACCCGAGTTGGAGTCAAAACCTAATTGAATTTCAAATTGCTTAGTATCTAATAGGGTTGTAGCATGATTATGGGTTGAAGGAATTAGATTAAAAAGTTGGAAGATTTCTTGCAATTTTAATTAAACCAAGTATCCTATAGTGTGAACAAGGGTTTGTTCCCTAGTTCGAGTCACTATTTCTACGATGTTTCTTCATCGAGTAAGTAAAGGAGCCATAGGGAAAGAACCATTTTGTCTCGTATAAGCCCGAGTAATGTGTGTAAATGTGTTTACTTCTTCATTGGATATTGTATAGGGTATATCAATTTTGGTGTCTTAGGGTGTGGAAAATCATTTTTTCAATGTGGGTTGTTAGTATGACTTGTCATACAAGATGACCATCCTTCTAGTGCCAATTTTGTTGAGGGGGTTGGATTCATAAAACTCAACAGTAGGGATTAAACCCAAGGAAGAGGCCTAAATAGACTCTTTCCTATTTAAATGTTATAATCCTCTAGACTAATGACTCAGTACTCTTTCAATAGGATTTATGAAAATGTTTAAATTTTTCTTTGTATTTTTATAATTTTTGTTGTTAAGTGATAAATGAAAAGGGAAAAAACTGAGTTAAGTAAAGGAAGGATGAAAACTATTTTTGAGAGATAACTCTTAGAAAAAGTAAATGAAAATATCATTGTATGTGTATAATCTAAGTATTAATCCTATAGGAAAAACTACTTTAATAGAATTTCTTTTTAGGAAAAGAGAAATTAACTGCTACAAGAAGAGAAATCTATAGGAAAGATAAATAAAGAAACAACCATTTGATCCTTGATCACCTACATAATTAATTATGCAGGAGATATGAAATGACCAAAAAATAAATGATCTAAACACATGAAGAATAATTAAACCCTAAATAGAAAATACATTACATATTTGTTGAAATATTTATAAGAAAGAATCTCAAATATATAGCAAGACAACTTAAACATGTGATAAGAAATTTGTACTAGACATCATGAGAAAACAAGTAATAGTAGAGTAATCCACCAATTGAATCGTTCCACAATGATCCTTCAGTAAAATCATTTATGGCCACAAGAGGGATTCTGAATTAAAGATAGAAATATGTTATGATCCAATGCCTTAAAAATGATAAAAAGTCAATCATTACAATCCAATTCGAGGGGGAAACCTTCTTTTACAATATATCAACTTCATAGTAAAATATGAGATGAGACAAGATGATCATAAGAATATGTCTCCTTGGTATATATATAGGAGACAAATGGTACAAATATAATGAAAGGGTGCAATGAAGAGCTTCAGAGCCTACATACAAATATAACACAAAAAATATAATAATTCAATAGGGGGTTTTATACCTAAAATGGGGCCTTTGTATGGGGCTTTATCTAGGGCTTAACATGACCCTCCCCTTCAAACAAGTGTTTTCCTCAACACTGGACAACCACGATTTTGTCTGCATGAATAAATCATCTTCCCATGTTGCCTCTTCCACTGGTAGCTTCTTAGATTTGATTGGGTACTTGGTATTTGCTCGATTTCACATCTTTTTAATAGTTTGCACTAGGATCTTGTCATTGATTATCTTCTTTAAGAAAGAAACATGGAATATTGGATTTACACTTCCCGGTATCAGATGAATAGCATGGTCATGATCTTGAGCAAGTGGAAGAGCCTTAAGTATCTCTCCAAATACCTTGGAATGATTGTTAATAACTTTTTGGAGAATCATTTGAGTAGAGAATACAGAGGTTTGAACATATATTGATCTCAATTGTGCAATTAAACCATGTTGTCCCTTTTTGAGTAATGTTGTCATGTTGTTAGAGCTTATCACTTTAGATGGATTATCTTGGATACCTCTAAACTCAATTTCCTTTCCTTCTGAGGAAAATCTCATGAAAATATATTGAAAATTAAAGGCCATTGTTCCCCATGACTGTAACCATTGGACCCCTAGTACAGCAATAACACCACCCATTTGGATGGAAATCATGGGACTATCCAATAAATACTCCCCCATATTGAGCTTAATAATATGGCACTTCCCAAAACAGTTTATGGTACCTCCATCTGCAATCATTACCTGGAACTCTAGTGTTGGATATACATTACAATTGGGATCTTTTGTTAGTTTTCAATTGATGAAGCTATAGGTACTACCATAATCAATCAATATTGTTACCTTTTTATTTTTGATATATCCTTCTATCTTGAGGGTTTTTGGAGTACTAATCTCGTCCAATGCATGACAATATATTGTTGGAGTAGTCTCTTCTAGCTCTAGAAATTGTGATCGTTCCAATTCTTGATCTTCTTCCTCTTCATTATCAATGTAGAATACTTTCTTCTCACTGCATTTATGCCCCTTACCATACTTGTTGTCACAATTGAAACATAATTCATTTTCTCTTCTTTCATCCATTTGTTGAGGTGTCAACCTTTTTGGTTGAGGTACGATTGTCTTATGAGCCCCAAAATGATCTCTGCTTCCTGTGTATGCTCCACTGGTAGACTTGTGTGTAGCCTTATTCTTGGCTTGAATATGATGATCATTTTTCTTGGCTTCCATAATATTTGTAGGATGTCTTAAGAAAATCTCATGTTTAATGTCTTATTTTAGTCCACCCATGTAAGCTTCCAACAATTGTTGATCATTTATGCCATCTACCCTTGTGGTCAATACCTGAAATTCTAAATTATAATATTCAATATCACCTAAGTGCTTGATTCTTGTCAATTGAATGTAGTCATGTTCCAACACTTTCCAATATTGTGATTTTAAGTCTCTTGGAAATAAACCCCAAGTACAATGATAAAGAAGGGGTTTCCTTTTCACTATCCATTGATACCATTGATATGGTTTTATCTCAAAGTTCAAAGTTTTTATGTGAATCCTTTTCTTATCATCCATAATATTATATAGTTCAAAATATTGCTCCATTTGGTTCACCCAAGTAAAAACCTCTGCTCCATCAAACTTCTTTAATTAAATCTTGGGAAAGTTGAATTTAGGACCCCCACCATAATTAACTCCACTATTAGAGTTATATTCACTAGTTGAAAATGGCTTATTGTTGGCAGTTTGTTCAAAAAGAATACTACCTTTATTTTCATGAGTTACTTTCCTTTTGATATTGTAATACCTCAATTTTCAGTCCCCACATTAAATGTATTTTGTTATTTTATGAAAGGGTGAAGTGCCTAAACAATTAAAAGAGGTCGGAGTGCCTAGAAAATGTAATGCTTTGATCATTATTAATAATAAAATACATCGTTGGCTACCAGACGGACAAGGACAATAGTTATAGGGGGCTATGATTCCACGAGAGAGGAGGATAAAGGGGCTACATCTTTTTATTCTATTTTATTTACCCATAATTGTTTTAATTGAGAGAAGTGGTTACATGAGCTTCTTGGAGAAGGCCATGTGGTTCTTGATTTCAAAGTAAAGATATAAACCCATCTTTGGGTTGTTTGGGGGTTCACTCATTATTTATCATTCACACTCTTTCATTCATTGTTGGTCATTTATCATTCCTCATTCATTTATTGTTCTTGGATTGAGACATGGGGGGAAACTGTTGAGGAAAAGGCCATTGTTTGTTGGCTGTAGTAATGACTGGTGTATTCCAGCCATGAATTAGTGTCTAAATGTTTGAGATGCATTGGCATGAGTTAGAAGTTTTTTTCACAACTGTGAATCCTAAGAGTCCTAGCATGGAGATTCTTGAATGGATGCACTGGAGCCCTGAAAGGAGGTGGAAATCCTAAGGGATTGCGTGGCAGAGAAGGGAGTCCATTCTCTTGGGTTGTGTAGGCTGTAGAGAAGAGAGTTGATGTCCTTTGGATTGTTGTGTGTTGAGAAACTTATGAGAGCTTGAGTGTTAATTGGTTTGGGAAGCTAAGTGAGATCATGGAACCGTCCTTGTGGATTCATAGCCTTGGATCAGGGGTGACCTACTATTGAGACTTGGAATAACAACGTCTATGGTTGGGTGGAACATCCTTGGTCTGCAACCATTTGGTGGTTCATTTTGTTAAAGATAAGTTCTTTGTGTCATGTGTTTCTATGATTTTATATTTATTTCCGATGTGTATTAATTAATATCTCTAAGATGTGTATCTTTAATGTGCCTGCTTGTTGGTTATTATTGTGCATGGCACATTTAAACATTCTTTTATATTGTAGCATGAATCTTGATTATTGCATGTACTATTATGGTGTTCTTTCATGCTTCTTTATTAATTAAATGTTATAAGAATTTAAAATCAGTGTGAAGATCATTTTTGGAGTAGCGTTGCCCGACCTATGGGTGGTTGGATACGTTACAGAGAGGGTCATTGTCCATATTTGCTTGGATTTGTCGAAAATTGCAAAATAGTGGTTTTTAAATATCTTGGTCCAAATTCTTGGTAGATGTCTAGATTAAGATAAAACTCTTGGGGAGAGTCTAGAAAGTAGAAATATAAATAACCCACAAATGAATTGAATAAATCCTAAGGGGATTGGTATGGGGATGCTGAAATAGGCCAAAATCTACTATTCCGGGCCACTTTTTGGGATTTTTGATATTTTTAGAGGAAGAAAAGTGACCCTAGATGACAAAACTGAAAATTTTTATCTACTCGACATTTTCCATACTCATCAAGAAAAATAAATTTGGTTTAGTGAAATTTTTCTATAAGTGCACATATTGTGAGATAGCCAGTCTTGCTAAAAAATCTTAGTTTGGAAAAAGGGGTGAAAAAGGACAAAGTTGTAGATTCTAGATCATTGTAGTTTTTTGTTGGAGCATCCTCTTGAAAATATAAGAATAGTTATGAATTCATTGTAATTATTTTTATCTATGGTTCATATAAAAGTTTCTCTAGTTCCTGATATATTTTCGTCTGCAGTTGACAGAAGTTGGCATTTCAATAAAATTATGCCAATGGAGAAAATGCACAAAAAGGGTGAAAGTAGTTTTTTCAGGAAGTCATAAATTTCAGCTCAAAGATTGGAATGAGGCATGAGTGTAGTCGTTGGAATAATTATTCAAACAAGAATAAACTGGAAATATTATAATTTGGGAAATTATGATATATTTCTTTATGAATTAAGCAGAAAAAGGACTTGTAACATTAATTGACAAAACAATTATAACATGCATGATTATAACAAAATAGTTACTTGCACATTTTGCAGAATTAGGGGATATAAACATATAATTTCAATATAAGAATGCATATTTGGGACATGGAGGAAGGAGAGGGAGCCTTTAGTCACGATAAATAAGCCAAATGTCAAAATACCAGTGTTGGTAATGTAGAGACAGAATCAAATGGGCACAAGGGCATAGGGGAACAAGAAACATTAATAGACATTGTGAGAATCATGAGAATATAAGTGCAAATTTACAAAGCAGACAATGAGAGGTTGATGAGAGAAAAACACCAAATAAATTCTCAAGTTATGCAAAGCCTAAATCAGTTGCATAGGCAAGCAAAGAATGGATCATATTTAAGGCAGGAGGAAGAAGGAATATATCATGAAAGAAGAGATCACTATAGAAGAGTTGGTCATTCAAGACATGCTATAAGAACTCATAGACATCACTCACCTCCTTACTCAACAAGGAAATCTTATGCATCTAAAGACTCCATAAGTAGTCCAGAAGTGTCTCTTGTTAGACACCAAATACGAAGACACGAATTAGACAATTTGCAAGGAGAGTTGAGGAAGCTTAATCCACCATCCTTTGATGGTGAAAGAGAAAGGGAAGATGATGATGAAGCTTGGTTTCTTGGAACTAGGAAATACTTTCAGTTTCACAACTACTCATCCAACCTAGAATCCAGAATTGCCACATACCATTTGCATGGAAAAACTGCTATGTGGTGGGATCAATTGAAGAAAGTTGAGTACATTATTGAGAACAAGATCACTTGGAAATAGTTCAAGTGATATTTTCAGGAGTATCTTTTAGATAATTTCTATGACAAGAAGATGCAAGAGTTATTTGAACTAAGGTTGGGAAGCATGGCCATGATAGAATATGAAAATAAGTTTTGAGATTGTTTAAGTATGTACTATTTATCAAAGATTAAAAAGTGAATATACAAAGGTTTTTGAGTGGACTTCCATCATTTTATAAGGAAAACATCAGTATGATGAGCCTAGGAATTTGATAGAGACCATCAAGGAGGCTAAGGACTTGTATGAGCAAGGGCAGAGAATCCATGCAAAAATCTTGGAAAGATAAGAAGAAAGAGAAATCTGATCAGAAAAGGAAAGGATTCAAACCTCCTTTCAACAAAAACAATCCAAATATAAATCAACAAGAACCGTCTACTAAGAGTGAATCCAAGAAGGAGGAATCCTTGGGAAAAAAAGGAAGACCACCAATCCAATGTTGGGGGTGCAAATAAAATCACCTATACAAGGATTTTCTTCACAGAGGAGATAAAACAAAGACTATGCACAACATCCAAGAGGCTACAATAGTAGAAGACATGGGAAGAATATACACAACCTTAGAAGATTGACAATCAGAGTACCAATTCAATATGATTGAAGTGGAAGGTAAGATCATTAATTAGCCTATTGCTATTTTAATTGATTCAGGAGCAAGCCATTGTTACATTGATCCTAAAATAGTGGATAGATTACATTTGGAGAAAAGCAAGCTTGAGAAATCAAGTTTGGTTCAGCAAGCCACTAGAACCAAAAGAAGGATCAATAAGGCTATTAGAAGTTGTGAAATAAATCTAAATGGAGTGAATATTAATGTTGATATGAATATCATCCCATTAGGATCTTATGATATCCTGATTGGAATGGATTGGTTGGACCAGCACCATGTTGTCCTAGATTTTTGGAACAAGACACTTACATGTCTTGATGAAGAAGGAAAACAAAGCACAGTGAAATGAATTCCAAGACCCATTTCTATAAGGGATATTTCAACCTTACAACTGAAGAGATGTTTTAGGAAAGGATGTCAATTGTATGCAGCTCATGTGGAGGAGCCAAAAAATATAAAGGGCCAAGCCTTGAATATTTTATAGTATTGCAAGAGTTTAAAGATGTATTTCAAGAAATACCAGGATTGCCACCGAAGAGGGAAATAAATTTCTCTTTTGATTTAGTACAAGGATATGCTCCAATATAAAAATTAAAAAAACATTACAGAATAAGTAGACCAGAATTTAAATAATTACAAATGCAACTAGAGGAATTGTTGAGGAAAGGATACATACGCCCAAGTGTTTCACCTTGGGGAGCATCAATACTTTTTATAAAAAAGAAGGATGGGACATTGAGGTTGTGCATTGGCTTTAGATAGTTGAATAAAGCCACAGTAAAGAATAAATACCCTCTACCCCAAATTGATGACCTCTTTGATAAACTAAGAGGAGCAAATCTATTTTTGAATATAGACTTGAGATCAGGATACCACCAGGTAAGTATCAAGGAAGAAGACATCAATAAGACAACTTTTAGAACTAGGTATGGACATTATGAATTTGTAGTGGTGCCATTTGGACTGACCAATGCACCAGTTGTCTTTATGTGCTTAATGAATGACATAATTAGAAATTATTTGGATAAGTTTGTCGTTGTGTTCTTGGATGAAATACTTATTTATTCTAAGTCCAAGGAAGAGCATGAACATCACTTGAGGTTGGTGTTGCAAGTGTTGAGTTTATGCCAACCTTAGTAAGTGCTCTTTTTACCAAGAACAAATCCATTACTTGGGACACATTATTTCAGAAGAAGGTATAGCAGTAGATACAGAAAATATTGAATCTATTAGAGGATGGCCAACACCCAGGAATGTTTCAGAAATCAGATATTGTATGGGATTAGTTGGATACTACAGGAGGTCTATAGTAGGGTTCTCTAAGATTTCTCATCCCATCACTTCTTTGCAAAAAAATGGAATTAAGTTTGAATGGACAACAAAGTGTGAAGAGAATTTTAATTTGTTAAAGGAATTACTTACTAGTGTGCCTATTTAAAGATTGTTGACCCAAATGAGATTTTTGTGGTATGTGCAGATGCATGCAAGGAAGGACTTGGTGGATTTCTCACTCAAAATGGGTATGTAATTAGTTATGAGTCTAGAAAAAATAAAGAACATTAGCAGAATTATGCCACGCATGATTTGGAGTTTGTTGCCATAGTTCACGCATTGAAGATGTGGATAAATTATCGCATGGGAAAGATATTTGAATTAAGGACATACCATAGTAGTCTAAAATATATTTTTGAACAACCAACTTTGAATGTCAGACAAACAAGATGGATGGAATGTTTAAGTGAGTATGACTTTGACATCAAGCATATCAAGGGAAAAGAAAATAAAGTTGTTGATGCACTCAACAAAAGAGTACATTTCATGCTTTCTATATCCATTACTATGCATTAGTAAGGTTTGAAGAGCATAATTTTAGATGATGTTGTTACAGATCAACATTACCTACAGGTAAAAGAAAATTTACAGTAAGAAAATGTACAACAAAAAATTAAAGAATATGAGATTAAGGATGATGGATTACTTATTCATAAGAATAGAATTTATGTTCCTAGTTCCCAAGAACTTAGAAATTTTGTGTTAAAAGAAATGCATAATGTTCCATATGTCAGACATCTCAGTTAGCAGAAAATAATTGCAGCAGTAAGAAACCAATTATTTTGGCTAGGAATGAAGAAGGATGGTGTTGATTACATTACCAGATGTATGGAATGTCAAAGAGTGAAAGATGAGCATAAACACCTAGCAGGTTTGCTACAACCATTGCCGATTCCAGAGAAGAAATGGGAAGTGGTAACTGTTGATTTTATAACTAAGTTGCCTAGGACAACAAGGAAACATGATTCCATAATGGTAGTTGTGGATAAATTGACAAAGGCTACACATTTTGTCCCCGTAAAGATTACGCATACGAAAAATAATATTGCATAAATTTACATGAGGGAAATTTATAGGTTGCATGGGATACCTAAGAAAATTGTTTCAGACAAAGACACAAAGTTTACTTCAAATTTCTGGAGAGGATTATTTAAGGGATTTGGTACAAATATGCACTTTAGCACACCATATCATCCACAATTAGATGGGCATACAAAAAGAGTCAACCAAGTGATCAAGGACATGCTAAGAATGTATGTGATGGATAACCCATCTAAGTGGGAAGATTATTTGCATTTAGATGAGTTTTCCTATAATAATGGATATCAAGCTTCATTGAAGATGAGCCCATTTGAAGCTTTGTATGGTAGAAAATTCAATACTCTAGTTAGTTGGGACAACCCACCAGACAGGGTGGTACTTGGGCCAAAATTGATCAAGGATATGGAAGACCATATGGTTAAAATTAGCATAATTTGAAGGAAGTGCAAAATAGACAGAAGAGTTATGTATATAAGAACAAGACAACTAGGGAATTTAAAGTGGGAGAGCATGTTCTTTTGAAAGTAAAACCCAAGAAGAGATCATTGAAGTTGGGCAATTGTACAAAGCTAGCAGCTAAATTCTATGGTCCATTTGAGATATTAGACAGAATAGGGCCAGATGCATACATGCTTGTATTACCTGCTTCCATGAATGTGCATAATGTATTTCATGTCTCTTTTCTGAAGAAAAAAAAAATATGTACATGATCCTAACCATGTTATTGATTGGAATTTGATCCAGGTGGATCCAAAAGGATATTTCCAGGTCCAGTCAATGTGCATATTGGACAGAAAAGTCAAAACGCTTTGGAATCGAGTCATAGAACTGGTAAAATTTCAATGGAACTACTACGGTCCTGAAGATGCTACTTGGGAGCATGAAGATGCTATGCAAGCAAAGTACCCGTGACTTTTTGAAGAATTTTGAAATTTTGATTTATGTTTTGTATATGCACTGAGGACAATGCCAAAATAAGGGGGAGGAGAATGTAATACCCCAGATTAAATAATATATATATATTTTTTTTATGAAAGGCCGAAGTGCCTAAACAATTAAAAGATGTCGGAGTGCCTAAAAAATGTAAGGCATTGATAATTATTAATAATAAAATAAATCACTGGTTGCCACAAAGACAAGGACAAGATTTATGGGGGACTATGATTCCATGAGAGAGGGGGATAAAGGGGCTGAGTATTTTTATTATATTTTATTTACCCATAATTGTTTTAATTGAGAGAAGTGGTTACATGAGCTTCTTGGGGAAGGCCATGTGGTTCTTTATTTCCAAGTAAATATATAAACCCATCTTTGGGTTGTTTTGGGGTTCACTCATTGTTCATTATTCACACTCTTTCATTCATTGTTGGTCATTTATCATTCCTCATTCATTTCTTGTTCTTGGATTGGGACATGGGGGTGAAATGGTGAGGAAGATCCAATTGTTTGTTTGTTGTAGTAATGACTGGTGTGTTCCAACCATGAATTAGTGCATGTATGTATGAGATGCATTAGCATGAGTTAAGTTTTGTTCATAGATGTGAATCTTGAGAGTCCCAGCATGGAGATTCTTGATTGGATGCACTGGAGCCCTGAAAGGAGGTGGAAATCCTGAGGTACCACGTTGCAGAGAAGGGAGTCCATTCTCTTGGGTTGTGCAGGCTGGAGAGAAGAAAGTTGGTGTACTTTGGATTATTATGTATTAAGAAACCTGTGAGAGCTTGAGTGCTGAGTGGTTTGGGAAGTTGAGTGATACCATGCAATTGTCCTTGTGGATTCATAGCCCTGGCTCGAGGGTGACCTGTTGTTGAGACTTGGAATATCAATGTCCATGGTTGGGTGGAACGTCCTTAGTTTGCAGCCAGTCGGTGATTCATTTTGTTAAATATAAGTTCTCTTTGTCATGTGTTTATATGCTTGTATATTTATTTATGTTGTGTATTAATTAATATCTCTGAGATGCGTATCTTTAATGTGCTTGCTTGCTGGTTATTATTGTGCATGGCATGTTTAAACATTATTTTATGATGTAGCATGAACCTTGATTATTGCATGTGTTGTTATGGTATTCTTTCATGCCTATTTATTAATTGAATGTTATTAGAATTCAAAATCAGTGTTGAAGAGTGTTTTTGGAGTAGCGTTGTCTGGCCTGTGGGTGGATGGGTATGTTACAAATATATCATTTAGGGAGTCTCTCATATAGATATTGAAAGATCATGGAAGACATGAAATTTTGTATTTCTTCTTTATTTTCATCCATCTTCTTTTTCAAGTCATTCTTATTTTCTTCCATCTTATTTTATATTTCATCCATCTTCCTTTCCATTTCTTGCATTTTTCTTTGTGATTTTACCCAATTATTAGACTTGTCACTCAAATCATTAAGTTGTTCCCCCAATTTGGACAACCTATTATGTATGTCCTCACTTTGTTCTCGAGTCATAGATGAGACTTCTAGAGATTTAATTGGTGTTGAAATAGTTTTGGGAGCCATGTGGAATAATAATAATAATAATAATCCTCTATTCTATATTTATCACAAATTTTGAATCACCAGAAACATATCTTCCAATAAAAATGTATGCCAATTACAGGTTATGTACCTTTCAAACCCTTAATTTGGAGTCTGCCCTCCTGGCCAACCTTCTTTATGATGTCATTATGAAATTTCAGCCCTTATGAGTATGAAATTTTGACGTATAGTACTTTGATATGTTCTCTCTTCAATGCCATAGGTCTTATCAAAATTGGTTGTTCCATGTGGAAGTTAGGGTAACTTCCCCACACCTTAATAATTTTTGGAATTTTCAGAGGATAAAACTTGTACAATGTGCCACACGCAGCATATTTGATATCTAATTCTGAAACATGTACCTGAAATACTATAGAATTTCCTATTTCCAATGCAACTAGTCTCACTAAATTTGGATCCTCTCTGAATAATATATGAATATTTTACCCAGAACACCTGTTTGAGACTAGTTAATAGGACTAGTCAGATACCCTATCTTGATGAGATATTGATATCAGTCTTGATGAGATATTGATATCAGAAGTGGAAATGATGTTGATATAGTTGCCTTTGAGGTTAAATTTCAATCTACATTATAGATTTATTTTCCAACTTTGTTCTAGATCTACCTTTTAGATATACAATTCTAATTTTTATTCTCAAATCTCATCTGGGATGAAGAGTGGGAATAAGTTAGATCCATTTTTTTGAACTAATTGGGAAGGCCCATAGGCTTGAAGGTTTAGAACCAACGTTATAATACCATATGTTAAAACCCAAGAATCTAAATACATAGATCAACCATTCACTGATAAGATTAAAGACACATTACTTATGATTACAAAGTAACTTACCTGGAAGATGAAGGAATCCACTTACACATGGAACCCCAATCCTTGATACCGCATGTTGCAAAAGAGTGTGGGGGACGACTCTTTACCCAACCAACCCCTTAGTCTTCACGATTGAGAGACCATGAGCCCTCAATCCACCTATGCCAAGTCTTCTTAGCCTTCTCCTCAAATTTCCCAAGAAAAATTAGATATATTTTTCTCCTTCTTCTTCGTTCTTATATAGAATCCATCCATGGTAAAGAACCCAATCCTTAGGATCCATTCTTTAATTCTTTATTATAGTTTAAGGTTTTTCCATAATTCTTGTTACTTATTTTACCCTTTTCTTTTATTAACCCAAATATTTATTAATAAGTAATTATTATGATCCCCTTTAGGATAATTATTATACTTCCTTAATATTATTATTTATTTATTTCTTTAATAATAATATGGGGATGATCGAGGATAGTTATTGTACTTTCTTCTTCTTCTTCTTATTTATTTATTTAAATAATAATAATATGGGGATGATCCCTTTAGGATAATTATTGTACTTTCTTGTTATTATCATTTATTTATTTAAATAATATTATATGGGGCACGACAATAATTCATAAAAATAATCTTTCGTCGTCCCGTTAAAGCCAAAAAAACGAGTACAACATCTTTAATTTACATATTTACACATTTAAGAATCATTCGTACAAACTATTTTCATGACTTAACCCTCACATGATCTAGTGATTAATTCTTTGACATTTTCTTGGTTGAACTTTTCCCACTTGCTAAATAAATTATTCCATAAAGTTGTATGAAGAAAAATATGTTGCTTTTTGGGCACTCTCAAAATAGGAAGTTCTCGTGCAAACATTTTAATATATTTTTCTATTATAGGAAAAGTACATTTTAATTGTGTTTCTTTTCAAACTTAAGTAGTCAAGTATTTTCAGAGATGTTCTTACTCTAGTGTAGATATGCTCCTAACCTCCCTTTCATGTTTCTAGATTTTTTTTTCAAATTTGTTCAAAACTTGAGTGGTTGGGAGAAATCCTTTGGGAGGACTGAAACTTGGAAGTTTACAATGTAAATGTAGTATCTTCGATTCAATCCCATATTTAAATAAAAGAAAGCCATTCTTTTATTTTTTCATGGGATCCATGGGTAATACTGCCTCAGTAATTGATGTTTTGCTCCAATTCATATAATTCAGTTTTGGCTAGCAAACTAATTTTGTGTTCCTCATGTCCCTTGTTTTTTTGGATTTGCTTGATGAAGTTCAATTGATCCTAAATTTTTCCTTGATGTTCCTTCTAGATAAAGTTCTCTTTGTACAAAATCGACAACTACAAGCTTAATTCATGTAGATTAAAAACTTTAGAGATAAAATCTCTTTTAATCCAAGTGTTAATTTTATCCTCCTCCAATACTTCTTCTACATAATTGGTTACTAATTCATGTAAAGCTTTGTATTATTTTACTTGGTTTTCTAGTAATGATATCTCCTTTCCCTGATTTTGAATTTCTTCTACTTCATATCTAGCTCTGTCCATTATAGGATATGTTATAGCCAACCCAATACATAAGAGGTCACTTAGTCTAGCTCTTTTGGTATCTATCATATTCTCTTCAATAGTACACAACATAGTAGTGTCCAAATCAATTTTCTTTCTCTTTTGACTCTTCTTGACAATGACCTACTTTCTCCTATTATAAGCAATCATTTCCAAAAGCGTGACATATTCCAATGCATGAATTGGTTGATCTCCCCATGATAACACATCTTATAGGCTTCTTGGGGTGAGTCTTGTTCCATGACTATTTAATTTTCCTTACTTTTCCATGGCTTAGTAATAATCACATCTTCCATATCGTGTTTACAAAACTACTAGGATGGAGTGTTGTTTGTTGATGCGATTTTTATTCTAATGACTACTCTATCTGTTTCTCTACTTGGTTAGGTTACTACTATGTTGATGTATTCCTGCCATTAATGGCATCATTCCGTTGATATTTATATTTACATGTTTCTTCTTGCTGCAGTTTTATATGATCTCTATTTTTCTTTTCTTCTTCCATTAATCGTGCCTTCTCTATTGCTTCTAACTTTTACTTTTCTCTTATTTCATTCTCTTCTCTTTTTATTTTTTCTTCAACTTCATCTCATTGCCTTTTCTCTAACTCTTTATGATCTTGTTCTCTGGATTCAATTGCAATCCTCACCATTTCTTCAATCAAACTAGCTTCTTCAGCTTTTCTTTTTTCTTCTTGTTGTTGTCTTCTTTTAATCTCGTCTTGTTCAACTTTCTCTGCTTCTTCTCTTAGTATTGCTTCTTCAACTTTTATTTTTACTTTACATATTCTTTCTTCATCCTTTATATCTTAGCCAATTGTTATTGGATCTTCTCCACTTGTTCATTTTCTTTCATGGTACAAAAAGAGGAAACATCTTTGGAATTTAACATGAGTTGAACTTCCTCCCAATCATTTTCATTATAATATGGGATCTCACTATCCCATTGTTCATGTTTGTCGAGATAAGTGATGAAAACAATATCACTATGCTTCAAGACTAATCCACGTGGGCCATGTCTCCTAAATTGGCCTTGAGGAAATCTGTATTTGAGCATGGTGTTGGCTTCCTACCTTGCATGCTTTGCATTTTACAACCCATATTGTCCCAAATGAAAATTACATGGAATACAAGTTTTCTTTCTAGCATCTGAGGACCATATGTGCATATATATGTTTATAGATTGGCTTCACATGTTTAGAATATGATCTAGGTATTTGGATGACATGGGTGAATTGTTCCTGAGCTAATTCAATTTCTATATACCCTTATTCTCCATATTATATGGTTTCAAGCATATGTTGTTTTCCCTTTGGGATTTTCTTTGGAGTTCTAGATGAATATCCCTTGGGAGGCATTGTATCTAAGAAAAGAAAAAAAAATTGATGTTACAAAACTAACTTTCCTAATTTTCACATAAT
The DNA here is from genome assembly GCA_900067695.1 of Picea abies. Classification (NCBI taxonomy): domain Eukaryota; kingdom Viridiplantae; phylum Streptophyta; class Pinopsida; order Pinales; family Pinaceae; genus Picea; species Picea abies. Next base: position 15,872 of record CBVK0100097390.1, read on the forward strand.
TCAACATTTTAAAATTGAACTAATTTCAAGCAATTATGTTTCTAACAATCTACCATTTTTCAAATGCTTGTAAAAAGGAAACAATGTTTTGCCTTTTAAAAACAATACTTATTCTTTTCTAATTTTCAAAATTGATGCAACAAGATTACTCATTTATCTTGAGAACTTGAACAAATTTTTTTTGAAACATACTTTAATGATGAAATAATAATTGTCCTTCAAAGGAAATACACACAACATCATCACTTCAAAACTTTGATAATCAATCTACTCCTTAGCTTAGAAATTGAGATTAAAATGCAGAAAGATTGAGGATGGAATATATCACTTATGATAACAAGAATACACTTATGCATAGTTGAATGGAAATTTGGTGGAAATTGGCAACAATCCACGGTGCAAATTTACTCAAATGAACAAATTTCAACTTCATCCCAATGAACCCAAAATGGCATCGGATCTAACACTTTATAGAAAATTTCCAAAATATTCCACCATAATGATTTAAATCACCTCAAAACAAAATCAGATTCTATAAAATATTTGAAATTTAATTCAATTAGATAAGCTAGCCACCAAATTTCATAAATTAATGTGGATGTGACTTGTCCAAATGGTCATCGATGTGCAATTTGAACTTTGAATAAAAGGATGGCTATCAATTTAGTTTTGGTAAAAGTTTCAATTATGCATGATACATACTAAATCACCATTTTATTGTACCAACATTCAAACTTAAAATATATTTCATATCAAGTTCAAAAGTAGAGGAATCCACAATGGTTCTCGATTTTATTCATGCAAAAAATTGGTAATCAAAGAATTGATCAACTTTGTTTGCACCCTAATGGCCAAAAGTTCGAAATCATGAAGATAATATGATCGACCTTTTTTCAAACTTTCATTGAGGAAATTTTAACTTTCAATCTAATCAAAGTTATTTGTCACACTGACAAGTGCTTGTCGAGGGAAACTCTTGACTTTTACATCATTGTACTTTAAAACTTTATTTCCTAATGCGATCAACGTCATTTAAAAATTTTCATCGATGAATTTTTTTACTTTCCAAACAATACAAAGTTAAAAGGCACGTTGATGATCAACACAAATTTTAACTTTGTAAATCAAGTGCATCAGAGTTATTTTAAAATTTACTTCATGTTATGATTGAGGAGCAATTAAACTCTTCAAAAAGGAAAGTGTGAAGTGAACTCTGATAAAGAGAGTTGATCCGGGAGGATTTTATATTTTCAATAGTGTAAAAGTAAGCTTTGTTGAGTTATGGGAATCATCATTATTTTAGAAAACATTGTTGTAGGATTTGGTTTGATTTTAGAGATCCACATATTCTTGAACTCTGTTGATATTTTTATTAAGGTGTGTTTGCTTCATTATAAAAAAAATTGAAAGAAGGGAACCTCTTAATCTCTTCCAACTTGCATAGTGTTCATCGAAAAGAAAAGGAAATTTGCATATTGCGTTTTTTTTTTTATCTTATTATCTTTATAAATTCGGTAAATTGAAAGAGTCAAAAACACCATTTGAAGTTCATGTAATGTACTCAAAATTTACAAAAAAAAATAAATTGTTAGGTGCATCAAAACTTCTTGACTCTGATATACTTGATCAAGCTTACTTCTATTCTCGTCGCTATTGGAATTACAACACGTACCTCCTTTCAATTACAAGCAATTACTAACAAGATAGTTTATCTTCTCTAAGTGAAGTCGTGCCTATTAAAATAATTCAGTACATGTGAAACTGTTCAATACATTCAACACTTTAATATAATAGGATAACGTTTAGTCTGCTCACGAAATCTGTACTATCAAAAAGATGTCAATAAGTCTTATTGTGTTCATAAAGGGGCTATAATAACCATATCCTAACATGGGTAGTACTCTTATCATATAGGATCTATATAAGTGGTTTTACCAAAGGATTTAACACCTATATGGGAGTCACAACATACTTAGATTTATAATCATTAATGCAGACTTGGAACATACTCATATAAAATTCCACATAGGTACACTCTTAGCATACCATTATACGAATATACATAATTGGTCAAAACTTTGCTTACTAAACGTACTTAAAAAAATAGGACCCTTCACTACAATGGAATTTCACTGAATGCCAACACAAGTGATCATAAGTTTTCTAGGCATATTATAGCCCTCCGTAAACTACCATGCATATATGAATAATGATGTGCACATAGGTTCTCGCATAACAATTCATTGTTCCTAGAAATTCGTATTGATAACTTTATAAACCACCCAAGCAAATATTACTAGTGTGAAGAAGCGTAAAATTATACGCCACTATTACATTACCAAGGTAGTTACTAGTCTGTCCTTCCAGGTAGGCGTGACAATTCTTACAAACTAACACCATGATTCTTCACTTGCGCCATACCTAAGTCCTAAACATAGCAGGGTCTCATCCCATCCGACTTCGTGACCTGGCCCCAACATTGAATGTGTTTGTAAACTATGTTAAAGGTGATGCCAGGTCTATCTGTAATCACATTAACCATCTAGTTTAACCATTAAGTGTGGTCTTGTACGTACTGGATAGTTAGGTGATCGTGCCCAATGTGGGCATGCCATGTTCGTTTGATCGCATGGCCTGGTACTGCGAGAACCCTGTCACCATTACTCTACATTGGGAAGGATTCTAGGTGACTATTGTAACGTTTTCCCCTTTGGCTCTGTGCATTTTGCGAAAAATGCCCCCCGCGTTAACCCTGTCTGTTTTCCTCTAGATTTATGACCAGCGATGTGGAGTAGCTTTCTTTGTGTAAGGAAAAAAGGGAGGCGCACAACCTACTGTACCAGGTAACCCCAAAAGAATATTTGTCTCTTGTGTATTCTATAATAAGAAGGGGTTAGTTTATAATGGTAGTCATGATTGTAATTCATCTGTAACTATCTCCTTCGCCTCTTGGATTTAAAGTTATTTCCCTTGGCTTTCACTTAAACTCGGAATATCGTTTACATCCACTCTTGTGTGGTCTACCCGTGGGCATACCAACCTGAGCTACAACGAGCAAATAAGCTTCTTGTTGTCTCCCTTTGAAATAAAATAGGCTTTTTTATTTTATAGATAGGAAATGTGAAGTAATGTTATTATACGACACACCCTACTTACTTTTCATGCAATACGATGTATGTGGGTGGGGGGGGGGCATTAATAGAAAAACTTTATCCTCCTTGGTAGATTGTGGAGAACTATGCTAGGGTAGGGTTAACATTTCCAGTGAATGAAAACACCCTCTGTACATATTTTTTATTCGGGATCTATTTGAAACTTATGTGAGGCAATTTATTCTCTCGGTTCAAGATTTATTTTCCAAATATTTAAGTAAGGTTCCATTGGCATGTCATTAGGCCATGACCTCATCCTTCTATTTATCATTTATGCTTGTATTTTTCTTAAGTGGTTATTGCCGAGAATCCCATGGTTAAATATTTCTTTGTGTTTCTACAGTAACTCTTAGATTTGGTTATGGCATTCACTGTATGTATAAACTGTATGCTATTATTCCTTGTTTTCCATGTGATGTATCTCCAAGATTCGAAAAAGGAAATGATGGTATGAACCCCAAACTGTCGGCCATCTATCTGAGAGTTCACATCCCATAACTCACTATAATTAAATTCGCCTTCATTTTACACGACGTATAATCGTAATATTGTTCCCTATGTATGCAGTAAGGTTTTTCCTTATTCATGTGTGAAAATTAGTAACTGGGCTTGTAAGACTTTCCCCTTAATCTGCTCATGTTTCACATACTTATACAAAAATTGTTAAATTCGTAAGACTTCCCTCTGTGTATAAATTCCACCAGAATTTATACATGGTGTATGCTTATATAATATCCACCCTAAGTCCTCTATTCTTGGATCTATGTTTTAAAATAGTGTATCTGTACTTCTCCCGCGTAAAAGAAAATAGTAAAAGAAGTATCTCCAGAATCCCGTCTAATTCTCCTCTGTTGAACGAAATGTCTTCTACGGGAAAGAAGTGATTACAGTAGGTTCGTAAAGCGTATTTTAAAGTTAAGTTTAAGTATGAGTTTTATTTAGCAATTCGTGAATACCAATTTTTATGGAAAAGTGCTCCACAAACTCTGTCTGTATTCATAAATTGTAAAGGAGACGCCTCTGTGGAACATACGACTTTACTGTGTAAATTTTAACACTCTGGTTATGAAAATTACTAAATGTTTAGCATTGTTTTAATTACTTGTTTACATTCTGGTGCATCAAGGTAATTCCTTTCGGTTACAAAACTAAATATGGGGCCTTGTTTTCTTTTGCGAGGGTACCCATTAGCCATTCCTAGGTCCACTGCCCCCCTTCAGACTGTGGAAAGATTGTCTCTTAATGCCGGTGGGAAACTACTTCTATGCCATCTATAATCTGAGTATTAAACATTTGCTTAAGTTTAAATAGTTAATTCCATTTGATTATTTTTACACAGTTTACTAAATCTATTGATTTTCTCCTTGCAAGATTAATCACTACGAATGAAACGGATCAAGGGGATCGCCTTGCTCGAAAAGGTATTCAAGGATCGATAAAGTATTTATGTATATGAATACAATATATGTTTGTACAACTCCATGTATCTATACAGGCATATATATATATACACATATACAATCAAGCTTTAGATATGAATCATAACACAAGAACTCATCCTTCTACTAACAATGATAAACAATAGGTTTTTATACATCAAATCATTCACTCACATTTGCACTAACATCACATAAACCCATCACACCTCTAATAATTTGTAATCAACATAATTCTGACCAGAAATAAGTAAAGGTACTTATTTGAACAAAACTGAAGCTGGAACACAAATGGAATAGCCAAGTTCAACCCAACCGTAGAACAGAACAACCAAATTACTTGCTCTGTTCACCCCCTAGCCTGACCATGAGTCCATGAGGGAGAATTGAAATGATCCTCTTTTGCTACAGTCCTCCTTTCAGATCAGAAAATTCCCTTGCCTCACACTAAATAGTGTTCATAACAGCAAGTAATATCCTTTCTCCCACATACTAAGCAGCATCCTGCCTCCTCCATATGTTGTATATCATGAGCATCTTGTGCCTAGGTATTTTTCTCTCCTTGGGAATTTTCTCAGCTTAACAAATCCCAGATTTTCAGGGGCTGCTAGTGGTCAAATTCCTAATTTGCCACTTGTAAAATTCAGCCCTGAGGTAACTCAAGTCTGTTTCCCACTCATGGAGTCATGGTCAGTTGTTTTCAACCTGGCTGTTCCATTTGTCATCCAACAATTAATATATAAAAAGATTTGTCTTTTACATGTGTCACGGCCAAAGAGTTAGTTGGGAAAATCAAATCTTTTCCCAATAGTCACAAATAATTAATTACAAATAATCAAATTCCAAATTCGGATTTTCCATAAATGGCAAAAAGTTTCCAAATACGAATTTTCCAAAAATGGAAATTTATTCCTAAGTGTACACAGACTTTAATAATCAATTTTTTGGGGGATATTACAATTCACACCATACCTTTGAGTAAATAACAAATACTAAAAGCAACGTAATATTAAAAAGAACTGGACATTTTCTTTATAGAAAACACACTTAGTCTAAGTTCGAGGGCCTTGGTGTAGGATTGGAGAGTAAATTATCCAAGGCCACGTATTCAAACTAGGAACTAAATAAAGAGAGACAAATCCATTAGTAGCAAGGAGCACTTGCTGACAAATCACATATAACACACATTGTATCAAACAATACAATAAAGCTAAGAAAGTGGAGAATATATCCCATTTTCACTTGTTTGTTGTGCTATCACATTTCTAGGGCATTTGGATTGAAGTGGCAAGTCCTTGGGGTGACTCCACTTTACTCTAGATATTTGGGTTGAGGACTTAATATTGTATTCCCTACCCATATGCATAGACTTTACTTACGATTGTTCCCCTCGACCATCGATTATGAAGTGATAGACTTAGTTTCTTTTTCTAGTGTATCACACAAATGATTGCAAGTGTGAAGTGCTTGGTGTACCTGAGATAGATGAAAAATCTCCATTTCTTCTCCCTTGAAGGGTGCCTGTCTTCACGAGGGTACTTGCACCTTGGGTGATTGATGTGTGAAGGTTATCGTCATTTTCTCTCACATGTTTTCTAATCGGTCCTAGGCCTTGATAATCCTATGCTGGTCTTTGGAAGGCCCCTTTTGACTATCAGTTGTTTGTTTGTTAGAGCATTTATATTTTTAGGGTGTGCTTTGTGTTGAATTATGTCTAGTTGGACTTAGTTTGATTTTTATTTCATTCAAACACATATTTCATAATGGATGACCCACCTACTCATCGCTCTCACAAATAGTGAAGGTTTCCTCCTTAGATAGAGGAATCATTGGCCATCAAGCAGTGACTATCCACATTGGATGACACACACATAGTTGTAGAATCCCATTCCTCAAATTCAAAGGAGGTTGAAAACTTGGAGATTAAAGTCATCAATGAAAATATTCCAATTCATTTCAATCCCCCTTCGATTGAGCCTTTATACCTTTTGATAATCAATATGGGTGAACCTCCTTTAGGTGATCCTTTTACCTTTTTATAAAGTTCACATATGATGTACGTTGTTAGTGGATCATCCAGTGTTGGAGGAACTATTCTTTCTTCCCCTAATGTGTCAAGAGGAGTCACCTTTGGCACCTCCATACCACCAATTACTGGGATATTCACTCTCATTTCTATGCCTCAGACGTTGAGTAACCCTATTTGGGCGACTCATCTGGTCCAAAAATATACTACTCCTTTGGGTATGCCTATCTTTAGCATGCCCACTTTGACTACATTATTTCCTACATCTAAATTTCATATTCAAAGGATTGAAAACCCTTAGTTACAATATTGGTAGTGGATTCCCACATATTTCTAGTATACCTATAGGTAGTGTGGAAACACGTAACGTAAGTTGTCCTATGGGTTGTAATTTTCATCATGGGGTTGGCCTTGTAACCAATGATACCATTGGTCCTAGGGACAATGGGGTGGGTGGATCTATGATTTCCATTAGGCCAAACTTCCCATCTTGTATTCACCATAATACATTTTCCAACACTCGATTTCCATTCTTGGCTACCTTGAGCTTACTGAACTTATCTTGTATGATGAACGACCCCATATAACATCATCCATCATGGCTAGTTATACCTACTAAATTTCCATTAGAAATACCAAGTTTGACGAGAAGTCCAAAGAATATCCTTCTACTCATGTCGTGAATTTCCAATTATGTTATCTATAAACTGTCATGGATATTCCATTGGAACAGTTCATCACAACATATCTGATAAATAAAACTGAAATCTATAATATGAAGGTTAAATTCATTTAGATTTGAAAATTTTATTTATTATTTTCTGCTTATGCATGAAATAGATAAAATGTGAAAAATAGAGAATAGTAAAATACATTCACGCACCATCCACAAAATAACACACATGTTTTCTCTAGGAAATCCTTATGGGAGAAAACCTAGCTAGAAGGTGACTTTTCTATGCTCTCTTTTCTCTAGTAACGAAATAATGCAAGTACAAAGGAGATGACACTCTTTATGGAGTCACCCAAGACTTGTGGCATGTTAGGATGCTATAGAAAATTAACCCACTCTATTATGATATTTAATTTTCCTACTCCCAGTTGTTATGCTCTGCTATGGAACAAAATATAATAGCATCGAATGGAACCCCTTCTCCTCCTAGCGGCCTGGTATTTAACATAGCCCGATAGCCATCTAAGGGTAGGGTTTTGATTTCCTCAACCCTCAATTGTGATAAGGTTTAAGACCTTCTAGAATCTGATTGAAATTACATATGTGTCTAACCCCATATGCATGAGTAATGGGGGATGACATGACGTCCTCTTGTACTGTGGTGATCAACAAGCTAGGTCAACTTGTGGGAGGAATAACTTTCACATACAGACTTTGATTAGGGAGATTATCACATCCTTGGAAAGATCTTAGTAGGTATACAAATTTTAGGACCTTCTAACCATTTTTTCACCAAAAAATGGCATTGTATGCCCCAAAATGGCTCCAAAATGTTTCGAACCTCAATTTTCCAAGCTAGGACTTGCCATTAAAATGACCATGCAGGATGATTCCTCCAATTTTTTCCACTTCGAAAGCATCAAGATAAATGAAAAATAATATAATGACCCAATATTGATCATTATGGGTGTTCATACAACTTCTTGGTGGACAATAGTGTTAGATTTCACCCTAACTGAGATCACCACTAAGTGGTACATTGAGCTGCAAAGCACTTCATTTCATTATCTTTCATCTTTAGAGAAGTCCTTATTAACCCATTTTCAACTTCCTATCCATTATGAAACCATAACAAAACTATTGACATCATTACATTAGAGTACCACCACTCATTTTTTCAATCATATACATGAATGGAGGCGATGGTGTAGGTTGATTAAAGCCAAAATCCTAGAAAAAATCCTAGTATATTGGTATGTTAATTATTTATTTCCCAATATTGATAAATATGTCGCAATGCTAGGATCCCTAACCAAAGAGAAATTTATGTTATGCACTCAATAACCAGATATTCCACATTCTCCTTGGCTATCAACAGATCCTCCTAAACCTACCCCAAGTTCACATGTCGATGGTGTGATCGGTTCTATTTCCCATTCTTCAATTGGACAATAAGTAGGTCAAATCAGACAAATGACCATATCTCATAATCCACTTGTGTTTGAGTCAACATGGAAAAATGCTTCAATCCCTAGCCAAACCTCCAATATTCACTTGGTACATTCAACAAATTTGAGAAAACTAAACAACCTGGAGGTAAGAAAAAGAATAAAAAGAAGAGTTCTACTTATGAGAAAGGGATTGTCCTCGATCCTAATTCTAACATGGGAGGCACTGATGAGCCAAATAAATGAAATTTCGTTACAAGATTTTCATCGAATATCATCCTACTCATAAGTGTCCTCAAATGGATGAGATTCAATGATACCTAGCTCATCGGGGAGCCCAACACATATTAACAAATACTTTTCCTTATAGTAGGAGAAAATGGTTGCAATGAATATTGCACCTCCACAATGGGGTACACAAGGAAATCTCGTGCTAGGGGGCAATACCACAATTGCAATAATTACATGTGTGAACATGATGTTCATATACACACAAGAGCTTGCAGTTATGATAATTATGAGAGTGGTCCTACTGATAAGGATTTTTCTCGTCCTAACCAGGTGACTCTCTATATATAGAGAATAAATCCATTAATATAGTACTTCACCCCCTACAAAGGTGTCTTACAAAGGTTTACACATAACCCAAATGCCTATGTTGCTCACAATTACAGTATTATTGAAGATCTAGCTCAAGCACTGTGTGATGTGTCTTCCCTTGAGGTCCTTCAGAGCTACCCGATGTAGTACAAAGCATTGTTAACCACAATATGTGAAGTGGTCCCTTAGACACTCATCTTATTACATTTTACCTTGATTGAGCTAGTCCTAGGCTTCCCCACTAGATTTCTTTCCATATCCAAGTATCTTCGTGTGACACAAACATCTTTTGGTGAGTTTTTAATGAAGGATCCTCTACCTATTTTATGCCAATGTCTTGTTGGAGAGTCTTGGCCACCCACCTTTTCCAACTGGCTCAAAATAGTTTTCTGGCAATTTTGACAATTTACTATTTTTAGCAGTTTTTAACTTCTCGGGCATGTTTGAGGGCCTAAACGATGTTTTTTCACGATTGGGAAACTCAATTATAGCCAAAAATTTTACTTGATCCCCCTAAATGAACCTCTTCGTCAATACCTTTCCAACAAGCTATCGTTCACCCTAAACAAAGCTCATATGCCAAAGTTACGATCCCGAGAAGTTAATGTACTAACTTACCCGAACGGGGCCCACATGACTTTTGGCACTTCATCTCCTAGGTTAGGTTTTTGGATGTCTAGGGTTTTGGAATTCATATTTATTTTAAAAATTCCTTCAGAGCCTCATTGTACTCATATTCTTTCGAATCAGCATAGTCGTTGCATCTCCTCTCAGATATAAGCTGCCACCATTCTAACAAGCTTGTTTTTAGTCTGCATTTTACAGTTTTCAACATATTTCTTATTTTATAGAAGTCAAGTTTTATTATATCTCTATTATTGTTCATTTTGTCTCTATGTTAACATTATAAATCTATGGTTTCATTTCATTCCGCTCATAAATCTGGATCAGTGGTATCAGAGCAGTCTACTTCTTGTCGTTTTTTAATGAATGTCCCTCATGCGGTCATGGTATAGAGAGTTGGGTCTCAAGCTTGTTTCTATTGAGGACAAATACTCTCGCACGCCCAAGAAATCGCCCATGGCAGGCGAAAATAAAGGCGACAGGATAGGATATCCTTTCAAAAAATTCTCGAGGAAGCCCTTAAGTGACAGAGGAACGAAATGATGGACAGCTTCGCACAAATCCTTCGACGACTGCCGACAAGTGACACATCTACCTCAAGTGGAAGTGCCACCCCCTTCAAGGTATATATCAATTTTGATATTCATATATTTGAAGATCAAATAGATGTAGATGTCGTAAATAAATGGTTAAACCTTCTAGAAGGGTATTTTTATGTCCACGACTTTTCCGATAGAGAAAAGATTATGTTTGCACTCCTCAAGGCCGTCCCCCATGTCAAAGATCGGTGGGAGACTTTTTGTGAGAAAAATGAAACAGAAGGATCCACATTATTTGAAGTTGCACCCACTTGGGATTCCTTCATGGATGCTATTAAGGACAATACTACCATGTTGGAAGTTATGACGACTTGTATACAAGATGGACCACACTACAACAAGAAAGAGACCAAACAGTCCCATAGTTCACCAATTTCTTCCATTCCTTGGCACCAAGATGGGTATCAAATATTCTAAGCGACATCTGGGGATCAAGTACCACAACGATCTACATAGATACATCTAGACAAAAATGGAGTTTTTGGACATCTCGTCCTTGGGTGCGGCCTATCGATATACTGTCAAAATCGAGCATAAGCTTAAACAAAAGACACGACAGTTTGGGTTTGGGAAAACCTCATAGTAGAAGTAGGGAAAGGGCAGCCCTAACCCATAGAAAAAATGGTAGAGAAAATATGGGAAACCTCATGACAACCAGTCCAAGCTGCAAGAAAAGAAGGACAATGGGAAGATGCATAAATATACAGGGAAGTGGTGCGACTTCCATAAGAGCCCCTGACATAACATTGTTGATTGCTTCTCAAAGAAGTCATTGGTGGCTGAAGTAAAAGCCTCTGAATCAGACGCGGGTTCTGAATCTGAGTCAGAACCAAAGAAGGGGAGACAAATCATTGATGCGGAACCTAATGCCACCATTTCTACCACCAAGATCCATCCCGGTGAACCTGATGAGCCAGCAGAAGGTGAGCGCCTCTTTCATTCACAGATGTGGGTGAAAGGCACTCCACTGCACTTCATCATTGATATCGGTATCTAGAAGAACCTCATCTCAGTATAGGTCATCAAGTGGCTAGCCCTGTCAATAATGCCACACCCGCATCCCTACACTATTGGATGGCTCCGTCAAGGAAGCAATATTTGCATCAGCCGACAATGTCATATGTTGTGCGACATCAAGCCATTCAAAGATGAGGTATTGTGTGATGTTTCTCCCCTTGAAGTTTTTGATGTTCTTTTGGGCCAAACTTATTTATGGAAACGTCATGTTGTATATGAGTTTAGGCCCTACAGTGTTATTATTACTTTGAACATGAAATAGTACAGGATACTCGAGGTAATCCCACCTAGTTCTATTTCATTGATCTCTTCCAATCAATGTAGGAAGGTCATTTCTCAGTCCGGGATGTTTGTCTTCTTTGTGATTCTCTCTCAGAGTGAGCAAAAGTTTGCAACCACATCCATGGCCTTTGTGACCAAACTCTCCACGCAACAGAAGCAAGTGGATAAGTTTGTGGAAGAATACAAATACATATTCTCATCACCTACCGAAGTACCTATGCATTGTCAAGTCAAGCATCCCATTGATTTGACCCCTAACGCACTGCTACCAAATGGGCCAGTCCATCGTTGCTCTCTGCTAGAAAATGAGGAGATCAAGTGTCAGATCTAAGAAATACTCCCCAAGAGGGACATCCAACCCAACTCATCACCTTTTGGAATCTCAATCGTGTTGGTGTAGAAGAAAGACGAGACTTGGCGACTCTACATTGGTTACCGCTCCCTAAAAAAAATCACAGTCAGGAACCAGTACACGATTCCTCGAATCGACGATCTCCTTGATCAACTAAAGGGGGACAAATACTTCAGTAAGATTGATCTAAAGTATGGATACCATCATGTCCCAATAGAATAGATAGATGTATGGAAAATTTCCTTCAATTCAAAATAAGTTCTTTTTTAATAGTTGTTCATGCCCTTTGGTTTACTGGTTCGCAGCGAAACCAATGAATGTCCCGGTCACTCCTAATGTGATGGGAGCGTGCACGTAACATGATCAGAACTTCGATGAGAAGGAATAGAATATCTAGGGCAAGGAAAATCTTCAAAGACAGTTTTTCTTCGTGTTCATCGATCATTCCATTCTCAAAATCATTGAAGGAAGAGGCTTGACGAATGCCCCAACAACTTTCATGAGGCTGATGGATGATATCCTACGTCCTTTCACTAATTATTTCGTGGTGGTGTATCTAGATGAAATGCTCATCTATAGCAATACTTGGGAAGAACACTTGCAGCATATTCAACAGGTTTTGCACACTCTGCGATAACAAAAGCTATATGCCAACTTGGAAAAATGCTTCTTCATCATGTACAGGGTCCAGTACCTAGGATACATTGTTGATTGGAATGGTGTGCATGTTGATCCATCCAAGATCCAAGTCATTCATTATTGGCCAGACCCAACCTTTCCAATGAGCTATCGTGCGCCCTAAACAGAGATCGCATGCAAAAGTTACGACCCCAAGAAGTTAATGTACTAACTTACCCCAACGGGGCGGGCCTACACGACTTTTGGCGCTTCATATCCTAGGGTTAGTTTTTTGGATATCTAGGGTTTTGGAATTCATATTTATTGTAAAAATTCCTTTAGAGCCTCATTGTACTCATATTCTTTCGAATAAGCATAGTCGTCACATCTTTTATCAGAGATAAGCTTCCACCATTCTAGCAAGCTTGTTTTCAGTCTGCATTTTACAGTTTTCAGCATATTTCTTATTTAATAGAAGTCACGTTTTATTGTATCTCTGTTATTGTTCGCTATGTCTATGTGTTAACATTATAAATATGTGTTTTCATTTCTTTCCACTCATAAATACGAATCAATGATGGAAATTTTGTCCTTGGTATTTAGAGTCCTCATCTTTCCTCATCAGGGAAAAGTGGTTACTATATATAAACTTGATTACTACATGCCTAATTCTAGAGCCAACTTTGGAATGAATATTCCATCCAACTATGATTCTAAGACTTCTTTTGATAACATCGTTGTTGGGATCTTGAAATATTCATTTCGAATGGGTACATTCACCCTCCCTCCACTGGTTGGTTATGTTAACTTGTCTCCTATTTGTATTATTTTGTAGAGCATTATGGAATAACAAGGTTTTTCCTCAATTTCTATTTCTATTGAAGATATTGTGATTCAACACTTGATATCTTCTCACACATTGGTTGTCAATCAGGACCCTTAGGCAGTGCCTCATCTACTAGATATTGAATTTTTAGGGTCAAGTATGTTGTTAAGTGTGGTTGAGATTTCCCAATCATACTATAAAATAACCTACATGGAAGATGATTATAATCTCTATCATTATATTGAATATGATAAATTCACTTCACCCACCTGGGCCTTGAACCCTCCCAATTCACACGATTTCTTGGATGTTGATATGCCTTCTAATGAGGTTATCCTTGAAGACATGATTGAGTCTAAAAGATAGTGGGAATACATGCATCATATATCATTTTTCCTCCATCAATTGAAGAAGTTAGAGGTTGGCATGCAAAACTTGGTCTCACCTGGTGATATCAAGTGGTAACAACACACCATTCTAACATGTGACGTGTATGCAAAAGGGAAATTGATGAATATTTCAAACACAATTCCCATCAATATCTCAATAAGTCTAGGTGTCACTGAAAACATATTGATTGGTGCAGATTGATCTCCTAACAAAATTGAACTATTTTAAATATTTTCATGATTATTTCACTTAAACCAAATGGAAATGCTAGGAATTAATCCTTGGATCGTCAAACATGAAATCAAAACATACAATGGTTCTAAGTCTATTTACTAGAAGCTACAACTGATCAACCCAAAGAAGGAAACGTCCATCAAGGCAGAGGTAGAAAAATTGTTGTGCACTAGCTTCATTTACCTAGATCCTTTGATTGAATGGGATTATAATCCCATTCTAGTTGCTAAGAAACAAGATAACATCCAAGTCTGTAATGATTTTAGGGATATTAATAAAGCTTACCCAAGGGATAATGATCCTACCCCATTCATTGATATGATCATCAATGAATGTGCTGGCAGTGAAATATTTTTCTTCATGGATGGTTTCTCTAGATATAATCAAATTTATATAAAGAAGGAAGACCAACATAAAACAACATGTGTTTGTCATGTTGACGTGTCCAAATGGTTTATCAAGAAGGTAAGGTTGAACACCTGATGGCATGTCCCAATTAGACATACTCTCATTTGGTGTAGTGTTTTCGATGAGTATGTGAGCCTTGTTGACGCACAAAAGCGCAACATAAAATTTCTTCCTGCAAATGGGTTGTAATGCATCATTACTTATATATATTTTTAAAATAATACTAGATAGGTGGGACCACTTTAGAAAAATAATGAGAGAAAGCACTCCTCTTATTGCACTCATGATTACTTTACGAGAAATATTTCACAGTTTGAGAATAAGAAGGGAGATCCTAACTTGTTTCATATGTGCAATTAATGGATGTTGGGTGTGTTAGCAAATTGATTTTAAAATGGACAAAGTGTTTATTTTATTAGACATTTTAGTTTACTCTTGCTACACCTAGACTTTGATATATTACTCCAACTCTAAGTATAAGCCACATACAACTTATGGTATACTTGTTATATTTATGGACGATGAATATTATAGGGAATATTTTGGTGTTAAGTGTTAAATGGGCATATTATTGCTATGAAATTCATGTGGGAGGCTAATTCAACTTTGAGTTTGGAAATGGTATGTTATGTTTTATGGCTATTGGATATATGATGGTCGATATTATATGTTTGGAACAAGGTTTTTGGAGGTTGGGTGCGGTCCATATTTGGTGGTGGTTGATGGAATTTAATGAAAATGATGCAAAGCGACGTGCATTTACTGCACGTCGTTCTTACCCTACCTCGAAGCCACCACCTTCACTATTCTCCTCACTTTCGTTTTTGTTGCTCTAGTTAGTAGCTCCTCAATTGTGCTCGACCTTTGGTGAAAAAATAGTTTTGCTCTTAGCTTTTTGGCATTCTTCTTACATGTATGTTAGCTCTTATCTCTCCATTCATGGATTGTTAGCTTTGCTCCAGATGAAATCAATTTGTTGGCTCTTAAGTTTGCATGCGTAATGTGTTTGTTTTTCAAAGTTTACAATGGATTTTTTGTGGGTATTATGGCCATGTAACTCACATTTCAATTTTGGTTTCTTCCTATTGGCATTTAAATGTTTCAAACTGGAAATATTGTTTGGCATTTTATTTTGTTTGAAGTATATGGTTGTATGCACTCGGAGAAAAGGTAGTATTTTGTAATATGGTTGTTGGAAAATGTTTGAGGATGAATATGTTCGGTTTCACTCATTTATTGTCATAAAATTTTAAAGAGTTTCCTCTGTAAAAGGGAACAATCGGGTTTTGTGAGTACTGTGTAGTATCGTCACCTGATGCCCAGACCCTGGAATATATGCAGTCTTATTATTACCACAGATTGTGAAGTTATGGGTGGCCTGTGTGTTTTTATCTTGCTATTATTTTGATTGGAAGGAATTGGTTTTGCTTTGCTTGCAACCCACATTTCAAACCTTATGCCCATATTCCTACTCCATGCCTTGTTTCCCCTTCCAATGTGTGGGCAAGTGAATAAAAGAAAACCCAGATTCAAAATTTTGTTTAATTGTTTTGATCCAACGGTGGGAAATATTGATTTCACCCATAAAATCGTGGGTCATTTGTTATTTATATATGAGGGAATTCGGTCGATTTTGAGTTTAGTATGAATTCTATGGAAACAATGCCCACCAAGTTCGCACGGGGATTCGAACTTGATTTGTTTTGCAACTTTTATTTGAGGTTGTGATGTAAATTTTATATAACGAAAGGTCGATGGTTTGAGGCATTCTGTTATGATTATGACTAAGTAAAATTGTTTTGTAAATAGTCTCCTACATAACGTTATGTTAGTTTAAAAGAGATATCTATGGTTTTAAAAAGGGAAATGAAACTTGCAAGTTTGATAATCGTATAAATTTCCTTTGAGTTTTATATTGAGCAGTTTAAAAGGATTATTTCCATGTTATGGATTCTGTGTGTTGAAGTTTAAAATATTGTTATGGTACAAACAAAATTTGGTGGGAGTTTTGGAAATAAATGGCCATGGTAAACAGTGGATATTCAAATGATTTTTGTTGAATGATGGAAATGTTGATTTTAAAGTCAATGAATGTTATTTCTTGTAACATAACATTAATCACTATGATTCATGTTCATTGTCTCATTTTTCGCTCATTATATTCCCACCACCTTCCCAGATAGATTTAATTTATCCTTTGTTTTGTTATTATGAATTTCATTCAAAAGGATTGGATGATGACTTGTGTTGGAAATTTTGATATGGAGACATTGTTTTTATAAGGAAAAGTGAGATCGGAAGAGCGGTTCAGCAGGAATGCCG
>CBVK0100097391.1:0-32878 GCA_900067695.1 Picea abies
CCAACTCATCAACTACTTGTCTCAACCATGTACCTTAACCAAAAGTCCTCATCAATTTCATCATCCATATCTAATTTGTAACTATGTAATATACCTAGTGTACTATATGATCACATACATGCAAACCTTCCTTAACTTTAGCAATGAGAGACTAGCATTTTCATCAAACTTTACTTTAGTCTCACATGACTAATTTTGGATTAGTCAACAACCCTCACTTGAAATAATCATAACTCTGTACCTATAATGAATAACTATCTAAAAATAGTACAGAATGTTCTTTAGTGTCGTTTATGAAATTACTCTAGGTTTCACTACTTGGAACCTCTAAGAAAAGGAGTTATAGCAAAAATTACATACCTTGTTGAATTTTGGCTTATTCTAGAGAGCGAATGTGCCCCTCACAAAATATTTGTTGTATGGATCTGAAAATGGTAAAAAGAATACTTCAGACTGTACTCTAACCAATACATTTGGTCTTACTGAATTTGGATCTTTTATGAAGATGTTGTGACATTTTTACCCGAAACACATGTTTTAGACTAGTTTCAAGACTAGCCACAAGCCCTATTTTCCACGGAGTGTAACTCCAAAAATACAACGATCCATAAGCTTAAATGTTTATCACAATTACTTGGATATGTTTCGTCAATGGCCTTCAAATTTCATGGTTTGAATCATTCTAGCAAAAACGTTATTGAGAAAATGGTGAGATGACCTATAAATAACATACCTTAGAAAGCATCAGCAAAAGAATTTATCCTCCCTTGAATTTCTGCCTTCTTTATTTCACCTTGCCTCTGAAATTATCCTTAGATATCCTTTGGTTACCTCAGTCACTTATAGTTATTCAATATTCTCAAGTGTAATTAAATGAGAGACCCTTGCCTCTTATTTATACTTTTATATAACTTCCTCAAGGGATTGCCTTCTAACCATCTTAACCCACTTTCTTTATTTTAGGGCTAACCCACTTCTAACCACTTGTCCGATTAGTAATTTCTCCATTAAATTTATTATTTAAATAATTTGTTTTTTTTATCCACTTTGACTTATAGTACACTCATCACTTCACTTTATTATTTAAATAATTTCTTCTTTGCAAATACTTTGAATACTTTGACCTTTTGGGGCTTCTAGATGACTCATGAGGGTTCTCCAACATCACATGGCCATAACTCTCTAAGAGTGAGGAGTTATGTGTCATTCCACATAACACCAGAAATGGAATGAGATGTACTGTCCATATAGAATAGTCTTACCTTCAAATATATTAAAACTCATACCATTATACTTCAAATAAACTTGGGTCTATTACCCAAACCTTTGTGCTACCGGAATACGCTACCCGACTTTCTTCAAGGGTTGAAATTAATGAAAACCAACCCAAATAATCAACAATATTATCTTGTGAAGGTAAAAAATATACAAAGTTGTTGTCCATTTATTTCCCTCTTTTCATCATTTGCACACATTCACTTTGCTAGTAAGAACCATAATCCCCGTCATTCTAGATGCTTGTAGAATCTCCCTCTTATGTTAGGAGGAGTCCCTAGTCTTGCAAACTCACCGACTCAACCATATAACACCCCCGTGAGTGCTATTATTTTGGGATAAACTTTACTTGGTTCCACTTTGCTTGGGTGAAATACCCAAGGTCATCCATCTATTAGTTCACCTTCACAAGGAGGCAGGGGTCAAAATTCTTCTCAAGGAAGAAGTACAAACCCACCAACTCCCTCTCAAGGGAAAGGTTCACTACCTACTCACATGATGGCTGGAACTAATCCTCCACAAAATATTCCTATGCCATACTTGGTATCCCTCAACATTACTTATTTAACCAAACTCATGAATGATCCAATTTTGCATGATGCCACTTGGCCCAATATGCCTACCAAATTGCCTTCGAACATTCCAAAGTTTGAAGGAAAACTAGGGGAAGATATTTCCAACCATGTTATGACCTTCCACTTATGGTGCTCTTCAAACAACATCATGGATGGTTCCATCTACTTGAGATTATTCCAAATAAATCTCACTGGCTCATCAACCAAATGGTATGTGACGAAACATCAGGGTCCCATGTGACTTTTGAATCATTGGCCAAGGAATTTTTTTCCTTTTTCCAATTACCAGTTTGTCATGACATCGGTTTATATATTTTATACAAGTTCAAACAAACCACTACTATCCATATCACCGACCACATCCATGAATGGCGTCGACGATGTAGTTTGTGTAAAGAAGAAACCACCAAAGAAAAACGTCTTGATTGGTTTCTTAAATTGCTCGTCTCTTTTATTGCCAAAGATGTAGCATCCACTTTTTCTCAGTCAGAAGAGGAAGCCATCAAAAAGTCCCAACAATTTGACCTCATCTATGCTCAATTAGGTTACTTGTACATAGTATTTCCTGATGCACCTAGACCTGTACCATTTGGAAAGGACAAACCTGGGATGTCCCATGCTGTAGATGGGTTGATTGGTTCTATGAATGATCTCAAACCTTAGGACCACCCTTCACCCACTTATGGTGCACATCCATATCTGCAACCATATGGAGGGACGTCTCATTACCCTCCTCCCACTCACTAGCAATAATATCCTGTTTCTACCCCTCCACCATTGGGTGGACCCCCACTAGTACCCATGATGCATTTGGTCTCTCAACCAAGTACGAGTTCACCCTCAACCCCCAAATACAACCCTAGTAGTAGTGGAAGTGCTTCAACTTCCTACATGCCATATGGATCGTCTCCACAAACCAATCCATATTTTCCATTTCCCGGTCCTCCCTAGCCGGTTGCTCCTCCACCAGGACAACCACATGTCGACGTTAACTTTGTTCAACCCTCTGCCATTCAACAAGTTTAGAATTTAGAACAAATGGATATGGAAAATACAACCCATCAGCCGAATAATACCAAGAATAAAGGAAAAAAATGAAACAATAACAACCCAAGACCAAGAGGAAATAACCCCCAACAAAACCATCCCGTTGGCGGAAACCAAAACCCCCAAGGGGGAAACAATAATAGTCAACCACGAAAAGGGAAGAACAATAAACTCAAAACTAACTTCCCTTGCACTTTATGTGCTGAGTATGGACATTATACTATCCATTGCCCCCAAATTTTTGATTTCAAACGAATGAAAGAATCCATGAACACACAACTCCCTCTAGCACCACTTGACCCTTAGTAGGCCCCACAACATTATTTGCAACCACCACCTCTGACCGTTTTGAAAAACCCTATTCCACACCAAGGTGTGATGAATACCCAATAGGATATAATCTCAACCCCACCACAAATGGGGCAATATCAAAACCTAGGTCCTAATCAAACTGGAAATCCGACCGATCACAATATCCTCCTTACTAGCGAAGAAGAGGTTCTCTTGCAAAAAGAACGGTCGACAATATAGCCTGCCTCCTGACTCTAACCCAACCACCTCATAAAAAACTCCAACTATGTCCAAGCAACCTATGATGATTCTCCACCCTAACATTGAACCAAACCCTCGTATACCACACATCCCATTACAACGGAATGTACATAACCCTCACACCAGGGAATCCCATAAATACAGTATGGTCGATGTATTAGCACAATATTCTACAACCATGTATGTATTGGAGGTTCTCCAAACCTTTCCATCACAATGCAAATCCTTTCGTTCCGCCTTTGGGGCAGTCGACCCAGCTGATACTCCACTCATCACCTTTGATCTAGATAACATAGAACCACGCCTCCCCACCCTGGTAGCTTTTCAGATACTAGTTAAGATCTATAACATAACAGTTCATTGATGCATCATCGATGAAGGTGCATCCACATGCATTATGTCCAAATTAGTATAGAAAAAAATCATCTCACCTGAGCTCGTACCATCTTCCATCACCTTGAGAGCTGACGACAGTCACCCATTGTCCCCTGAAGGACTCTTCGAAAATGTCCCTGAAGAACTTGGAGGAAAAACCATCCTCATCAACATTGAAGTTATCGACACCCCACTTGATTACAATATCTTGTTCAGACATAGCTACATGTATACTATGAAAGCAATAGCCTCTTCTATGTTTCATACGATGATGTTCCCCCATAACAGGAAAATCATCACCATCTACCAACTTACACATTACGAGCCTAATCATTCTGCCAACATCGATAACATCCTCCCCCTTCTCTACACTAGCTTGGATGCATTTTCGGTCATAGACATGGGTCCTACAGTATTCAAGGACCCATAGTTGTTGGGGGCATATCATGGATCACCATACACCCTTCTATTTGAACACAAGTGTGTGTAGTGTCTTCTAACGGACTAGATACCCCTCTCATAGAGGCCCCTCCCCACATCAAAATTCCACAGTCGAAGAAATATTACCTCAAGAGTTACCTAAAAACCCCACTATGCCACTTGTCCCGGATTCCCCCCCACTCCAAGGTAAAATCCTAGTTTTGGAGATATCCCCCCAATATATTACCCAAATTCCCTTTATTTACCCCCCACCTAAACTCCAAGCATTCCAGGTAGCTGCTAATCTCACCTTTCCAAACATGTTTCTCCCCATCCATGTCTTGTATCTTCATCCACCCGCTATGGTTCCTACACCATATCTCCCTCCTCATACAGAGGGATTACCAATGCAGGTCCCCATAAAGGCTCCTACCACACCACCCCCGCCCCCAACTAGTGACAACACCACCACCATTGGGGGCAGACGAAATAAGAACAATCCCATAGCTCTGCTCCCTCCTTGAACTCAACCTCCTTATGAACTATGCAAAATAGAAGGACACCCCACTAACATATGTCCTAATATTCCTAAGTTACACAATCTTATCCATCTCCCCAAAGCAACCCCATTTCTTGCCACTCCACCAAGTACATCCACTACTACTACAGAGTCCTCAACCAAACGCAAGAAAGGGATACAAACCAATTTTGCGTGTGCCATATGTTTAGAATATGGCCATTACACTCATAATTTTCTATATCTACCTCAATTCCGCCAAACATTAGCCGCATTACGCCACACATCTCAGCTAGATCCCTCTCAGTCACTCCCCACGGAGGCTCACATTACTAACATCCATTATATTTCATCATCAGTCCCCGAGCGAACGGGGTACCATCCACAATATCATGACATTTAGTTTATGTCAAGCGAGCCATCACACCCCGTACATGATATCCCTCCTACGTCATCACCCCTTGTGGAAAATAACACTTACCCATTGAAAGTTCCCCATGCCACCTTCCAGGATCCCCTATATTCTCATATTTTTCACTGTGATGAGGATATCCTGGAGGAATTGACTACCCCTGATTTCCCATGGAGTGCACTCCATCATCGAGCACTTTTCCTTTCACAATAGGCCTTTCACCCCCCTACTCAAGCCTCCCTGTTCACAATCAAAACCAAGGATTGTATTCCTTCAGGGCATATTGACTGGTTCAAAAACCCTATCCTTGCCCCCAATGCTTTTGAAGAAGGCAACATGGAAAACATTTCCCGCACCATCAAAATTGACATTTCCATTAAACCTGGCATCATAGAATAAATCACCATTGGTGTCACATGATCCCTAGAAGAAATCATTGCTTATAAATCTCTCTTTCATGAATATCAGGACATTTGCACCTGGTCATATAAGGATATGTCAGGCTTCGATCTTTCTATAGTCGAACATCGAATCCACACCTGGTCGAATATCGCCCTATTTGTAAAAAGAAACACCCCCTCCACCCATCCAAATATGTGGCTATCAAATCTGAAATTGACAAGTTACATGTTGTTGGTTTCATTTACCCCATTGTGTACACTTCATGGGTCTCCAAACCTGTCCCCGTTAACAAAAAACAGGGCACTATTCGCGTCTGCACAGACTTTCAAAATATCAACCATGCATGTCCCAAAGAAAAGTTCCCAACACCATTCATCAACCAAATCATCGATGATTTATCAGCCATGAAGAACTTTTCTTTATGGAGAGGTTCTCTGGCTATAATAAAATTCAAATCCACCCAGCAGATCAGTACAAAACTGCTTTTACATCCCCTTGGGGTACCTTTTCTTATCGCGTTGACATGCCTTTTGGACTAAAAAAGGCCTATGCTACGTTTCAATGGGCCATGACCTATGTTTTTCATGATCTTTCTTGCATCATCCTTTCAATGGGCCATGACCTATGTTTTTCATGATCTTTCTTGCATCATCCTTTCTTATTTGGATGACCTCACTGCTCGATCCAAAATGTGAACCCAACATTTAGAGGACTTACGCATCATTTTCCAACGATGTCACCAATACAATATCCGCATGAACACCCTCAAGTGTGTCTTTTGCATCACTACTAGGAACCTCCTCCGGTTCATTGTCTCCCAACATGTCATCACTATGGACCCCCTCAAGATCCAACCTATCACATACATTCCACCACCTAGGAATTTATGCCAACTACAAAGCCTATAGGGAAAAACTGACATTTTACGTCGCTTTGTCTCAGACTATGCCACTCGTGCACATGATTTTCTCCACCTACTGCGACATGATATCCCATTTTGATGGGAATAACATGCTCAATCATATTTTTATTATTTAAAAGCCGTCCTATCCAATGCCCCTTTGATTAATCCCCCAGACTATGATCATGATTACATCCTCTACTTATCTGCCTCGGCTATTTTAGTAGCAGGAGACCTCATCCAATTAGGGGATGATGGGCATGAACATGTGATTTACTACATTAGTAAAAATATTTCAGGACCACCCCTGACATATAATCATGATGATAAAATCGCATTAGCATTTGTCCTCACATTCCAAAACAACAAAATTATATTCTACTTCGAACTACCAAGGTCATAGCAGATTCCAACCCCATGCAGTACTTTCTTAGTTGATGAAATATTAATGGAAAATTTTCTCGATGGATCGTTATCCTCCAGGAATATGTTTTAGATTTCTCTACTCCCAAAAGAAAGAAATCTCCCATCCTCGCTAAACTCATTATGACTTTTCCTTCGAACACTAAATCTCCCCCCATCAATGAGGATTTCCCCGATGAACACCTCTTCTTTATCCCCTCTGATGAACCCTGGTATGGAGACCTCCTCATCTACCTTCATACACAAAAGTTTGGGTCTCATCTCTCTCGAGATGATTGTCGACGAATTCTCCATCAATCCCCCCTATACAACCTTATCATAGACATTCTCTATCGACATGGGGTTGACACCATTCGTCGATGATGTATTATCATCTATGAAGCCAACAGACTCTTAGATGATTTCCACAATGACGCTTACGGTGGTCACCTCTCAGGTATGCTTGATGCAGGATCATCGTAAGCAAACGCAAGCGAAGGACAACTAGATACGCGACAATGCACATTTAGAAGATATTTTGAATTTCAAAAGGATGGCACATTAATGTAATATATGGACTGGCATAAGTTCTCCTAAATGATTTGGGGATTGTAACACAAATCTTGTGCGGTTGATCTCATCTATCGGTTGGAGGCATTTGATGTAGTAAATGTAAATTAGTTGTAGAGATTTTAATTCGATAAGATAGCTTAGAGATGTAGGAGGGAAAACTCAAGAAAACTCCCTCATATGTATTGTATTTTTCTCATTGTAAAAGTAGTAGATGAAGAGAAAGAGAGCAGAGGAGAGCGGAGAAGAATAGAGATTGTAGAAGTTGTATAAGAAGATAGTTGTTGCTATAGAACCCATGTATAGAATCACTTGAGTTAATATAAGAATTCTTTGACTCAATTTCATGGTGTTGTCATGGTTAATGTTTTCATCTATTGAATGGTATGTTTACAGTTTTCTTATATGATCTGTTATGAATTTGTTTCAATGATTTATGTGTATGATTTAATGTTGAATGTATGAAGTCCCAGAGAGGGAGAGGATACGTTTCAATTTCTTCTCATCCTGAGAATTTCTACAAAGAGTGTAGTGAAAGTCCATAAGGAGTGCATCGACAAGTTCTGAGTTTTACCTCAGAAAATATCAGGAGAGATAACGTTGTTCTTGTACCAACATAAGTGCAGGTATATCATAGATCCATACAAGGTGTGCGCAGGCCAGGTTGAAGTCTAATACTTTTCCAACCCAAGTAAGTGGTTGAATAACTTTTGTCACAAGGAGCACATAGAGTTGGAGACATAAGATAATTATATATTATTGTGAGAGCCGCAAGGAGTGTGCATAATGATTCCTTAGAATCCTTGAGATTGCAGAAATAATGAATCTCAGGAGGGATAGAGACTTGGAAAGTTAAAAGGAAGGAAGAGGGTCAAATTCACCTCGCAGAAACCAAGCTTAGGATGAAAGATGCCAAGTTATTTAGCAAGGAATATTTGAGAACCTGAACAGACGGTTGAAATTCTCGAAAGGAGAAGCATCGATTTTCCATGGACCATCAGATATAGTAGATCTACAGGAAGGATAAGGCCAAGTGTCTTTTAAAACTTGCAATATTAGGAGAGATAGAAACCATCATATCTAAAGGGACGCGAGCCATTGATTTGGTGCTTGAATTTCAACATTTTGGAAGTCGAAAGTGTGGAGGAAGTTGTTTTGGGAATCCATGACACGCGAAATCTTGACGCTATCTAGGCCGTTAGATCGTGGAAGGTTCAGGACCATTGATCTATGAAAAGGAAGTTGTGAGTTCAGACTTTGGGGAAAAGGAGAAGAGTCGCATCACGAACTCATGAGTCGCGAAATCCTGACACACTCAGAGGTGGACCCCAGGGTTTGATTGGAGGTCATATGGTGGAAGCATAAGGGATGAGTTAGTTGACCATTATCCCATTTTGGGTTTTTTGGAATCGAAGGAGTCGGGGTGAATCATAGTAGGAGTCCTGAAATTGTGAAATGCAAAGTCGTGTACTCGAAGAGCCATTTGGGCTAAGTCAGTGATCACGTGGAGTAGGGGTTCGCGTCTAGTGCTTGTTCGCGTGGGCATAACTTCTATACAGACCTATGGATTTATATGCATTTAAGGTTCCAGAGGGAACTAAGAAGCCATTTCGGCTCAAGAATTTGAAGATCCAAAGACTGGGAGGTCAAGCGTACCCTACTGAAGTGCGGGTGTTGTGTCAGGTGGTAACAGAGCTAACAAATTTTTTTTTCTGTAGAAGGAAGATAAAGGACAGTTGCGATTTAAATTATGCGTGGGTAGATTGAAACAATGCCGCCAAGGAGATGTCAATAGAGACCCATGCTCGATCCAAATTTGGAAAGGGAAATGAGAGAAATTCGTTCTTGATTGGATGTTGTGGAGAAAACATAGAGGTGAACACCTGATACTGGAGATATCAATGAGGCTGAAAGAGAAAACGAGGCTGGATCCAAAGAAGAAGTTGTAGCTGAAAATGCTGCAGAGGAACGTCTATTCAAAGTTGTTGCAAGAATAGGGGCCAGAGAAAAAATGGACATCCCTATGTACGAAGGAAACTTAGATGTTGATGAGCATCTAGATTGGTTTAGAGCTCTGGATAAATACTTCAACTATGAGAATATCGAAGAAGATAAGTAAGTAAAGCACATAGTCACTAGACTGAAAGTGCATGCAACACTATGGTGGGATGAACTATAGGTTGACAGGCGTTACAAAGGGAAACAAAGAATTAAAAGCTGGGACAAGATGGTCACCAATATGAAATCCAAATTCATACCTAGGGATTACCAAATTAATTTGTTCCGAAGAATCCAAAATTGAGACAGAAAGAGATGATAGTGAAGGAATACAGTGAGGAATTTTACATACTCAACATAAGAGCTGGTCATCGTGAGAGTGATGATGAAAAAGTCACTAGGTACATCAATGGCCTGATATATGAGATTCAATATGATATGAGCATGGTGACAATCAAGACTGTAGAAGATGCTTCTCAGATTTCTTCAAAGGCAGAAGTAAAATTGGCCCGAAAGAAAGGTCAAAGGGGTAGAGGTAGAAGTCAGAGCAGAGGAAAACCAATTGCACAGGACATAGTACATAAACCCAAGGATGAAGAAAAGAAACCTCATAACCACCAAGAAAGGGGAGGAATCTCTCAAGGAGGACAATATGATGATAGGAACACTTTTCCTCAAGCAAGAGGAAGAGGAAGAGGAGGTGAAATAAAGTGTTTTGTCTATGGAAAGATCAGACACAAATATTTTGAATGTCCCGATAGAAAAAGAGATGGAGGAGGTGAAGATCACATTTCAGAAGTGCAAAGGAGAAATGTTGAGGCAGAAGATGCAGAAGGTGGAATATCCTTAACGATGATGGAAATTCTCTTGAAGCCAGAGAAAGAGATGTAGAATCCAGTCCAGAGGAATAGTTTATTTAGGACTGCTTGCAAGACCAAGAATAGGGTATGCAAGGTGATATTTGAAGGTGGAAGTACAAATAATCTAGTATCCACATAAATGGTGGAAAAGATGGAATTTGAAATAGTTTCACATCCAAGCCCATACAAATTTTTGTGGTTACAAAAGGGACATCAGGTAACAATTACTAAACGATGTTTAGTTGAATTTAAGATAGGGGGATATATAGATGATATTTTATGTGATGTTATTCCCATGGATGTCTGTCATCTTTTGTTGGGGAGGCCTTGGAAATGTGACAGAAATGTTATTCATGATGGAAGAAAGAACACATACACCTTGCAAAAGAATGGTAGGACGCATATGTTGCTGCCAATTGAAGACAAGAAGGTGAAAGAAGAAACAAGAAATACTATACTTCTCATGAGTGGGAAGGAACTTTTGGATGAATTCAAGAAAGATAAATAAATGCAGTTTGTTGTGGTGAGAAAACCTAGAGTCATCTTAAACAGTACCTCAATAGATAATTTACCTGAGGAGATTCAGGAACTGTTGGAAAATTTCACTGATATAGTGGTGGACGATTTACCTTGTTCATTGTCGCCCATTAGGAGTATAAGCCATCACATTGAACTTATATCGGGAGCAAGTTTACCAAACAAAGCAGTGTATAGATTGATGCCATAGGAGAATGAAGAGGTTAAGAAGCAAGTCCACGATTTGATGGACAAAGGGTTGATTAGAGAAAGCTTGAGTCCATGCGCTGTGCCAACAATGTTAAGTATGAAGAAGGATGGTGGATGGAGGATGTGTACAGACTTGAGGTATATAAACAAAATCACCATCAGGGATATATTTCCTTTACCCAGTATGGATGACTTAATGGATTGCTTGATTGGAGCAATTTGTTTTTCAAAAATTGATTTGAAAAGAGGATATCATGAGATTAGAATGAGGGAAGGTGATGAATGGAAGACAACATTCAAGACGAATGAAGGATTGTATGAATCGATTGTCATGCCATTTGGTTGATGAATGTGCCAAGTACTTTTATGAGATTGATGAACGAAGTCTTGAAATATTTCGTTTGAAAGTTTGTAATTGTATATCTTGATGATATACTGATCTTCAGTAAGACTTAGGAAGAACATTTGAGACATTTAGCTTCAATGATGAGGAGGTTGCAACAAGAGAAGTTGTTGATAAATCTGAAGAAGTCATCTTTCATGAAGAAATAACTCATTTATTTGGGTTTTGTGATCTCTTTGAATGAGTTGAAGAAGGATCCTGAGAAGGTAAGAGAAATCAAAGAATGGTTGTCACCAAGGAATATCTTTGAAGTCATAAGCTTCCATGGACTAGCCAATTTTTATAGGAAGTTCATCATAAATTTTAGTGGGATTTGTGCACCAATGATGGACATAGTCAAGAAAAGACATAAATATTTTCATTGGAAAGAGGAAGCGGAGAAAAGTTTCAATTTGTTAAAGGAGAAAATAACTGGACAACCAGTTCTGGTTGTGCCAGATTTCAGTAAGACATTTCAAGTGAGATGTGATGCAAGTGTATTTGTGATTAGAGAAGTCTTAATTCAAGACAATAGGCCAGTTTCATACTTTAGTGAGAAGTTGAATGATGCCAAGAGGAATTATTACACATATGATAAGGAGTTTTATGCAGTCATAAAAGCATTGAAGAAATGGAGGCACTGCCTGGTTCCAAAAGAATTCGTTTTGTATTGTGACTGTTGTGCTGCTTATATGTTTAGTATAATGCACTCATTAATTATCAATCCAAGACTCATAATCAACAGATTTACAAGACACCAGTAAGAAAGGTAATTCTAATGTCATGAGTATAGAACTATTCTAGATTATGTATGCTAGAAACAAAACAAACTAGCAAACCAAAATGCACTTTGGTTGTCTTTCACAGAGAGGCTATCTACTCCATTATGGAACATGCAAGTATGAGATGGAGTTCTTCTGACAGATCAACTCTTCTATCTGACCCAGAGAATTAACTATGTAACCACACTTCTGAAAGGGAAATCACACATCAATCATCAATACATAGCATGGGTAGTTCAATAGTCAATATACCAAGTATGTTGTGGTTCACAATGTGTTGTTGTAAACTTCACTAGTTCTCCTTCAAATATGTTTGACTACTGCTGCCAACATTCATGTCTATGAAACAAAATCAAATTCATAAAAATAGAGCATATGCAAAATAGAGTGAGTAAAGATCTCTAAACGATCATATAATTAAAATTCTAGTCTAAACTGTACTGCTATCATCTGAAGGACTTAAAGCTTCAGCTAATCTAACATTCACACTATTGAAAGAAAATGCTAACACTAATCTACGAAGGTGATGACCTTTGTTGGGAGGTGGGCCCTTGCCGCTTCAACAGATCAATGACTAGAGTCTACAGTAAACTTGTTTTCAACCCACATATTACTCTCACTCAAACTTAAAAACATAGAATCAAACTATGCTAACAACTCAGCTCACATTCAATCATAGATGATCAAGGCATAGAGATAAATGATGTCCTTCTATTAATATTCACCCAGAATATGTTCTGCAATATATAACAGTGCTTCACATCTGTATTATGCTAACTCTCTACTACTTCCACCATCCTTGCCATGACTATTTAAACAATCTTAGTTGTGAAACAGAAGGAGATGAAATCGCTTGCAAATCAATCAATTGTTAAATTTAATTATTCAATTACATATTTTAAGCTTCATCCTCATGACACGAAGTGATTTTATAAAACATATATGATTCAATAAACACTCAAAAATTGTCTTGGGCATGATTTGGAGCTAAACTTGGTACATTCGGCTTCCTAAATTGGTACCGGATCATGACAGGTAGATGGTACTGGATCCAAACAGTGCACAAATTGTGGTACCGGATCACGAAAGTCCATGGCCATTGGTACCGGATCGCGACAGGTGAGATTCAATACCGGATGCACTTGGTACCAGATTCATATAGTGGAAGTCTGGTACATAAGTACTGGATAGCTGAGCTGGTACAGGAAGGATGGATTTATCTAGAGGTCAAAGATTATACATGGAAAATTGAAGCATTAGTACATGAAACATTTAATCTCCTAGCTCAATAAGCCACAAAAATGCATGAATTAATTATACTTTACCTCATGACCTTATCAATGGCTAATGGTAGTATTATTTGTCATTACCCAAGCTTAGGTAAGCCAAAAAGGTATATATGAGGAGTAAAATAGGGTAGTGGGGATGTCAATTTAGGGTTTCAACATTCCCCCATGCCAAAAACATTGCATTTCTTCATGCAAATAAAAACAAACCCAAAATTTTTCAAAACATGAGACTGCATTCTTTACTGTCGTGGATCAATGATGTTGATGGCTGAGGCCTCTTCTTTCATCTCCCTTTTTATGACCCTAATGTACTGTAGGAGTCGTAGTACCTTCTTGAGCTTATTAGAAGTCTCTTCATGGTCATCTTGAAGTTGTTGGATGTTTTCTTTCAATTGCTCATTTTCCTTTTTGATATACCTGTCCAATAGTTGGTATTCCTTCACTTCTTGTCCAAGTTCCTGATTTTGTTTTTGCAGTTCCTCAATCTTTTTCTTCATTTGTTCTTTTTTTAAGGTCCTTGTTGACTCCATTATTACTGGCTATATGCATTCTCTTTCCTTTACTTCCTCCCTCATCCCACATAGAGTAATAATGGATTGTTCCTCAGTCAAACTAGGGATGTTATCTCGGACTGACCAGTCTTCAGAAGGGGAGGTAAGATCGATTGGATCTTTCTGTGTCTGAGGACTGACAACTGCTTTTCTTCTCTTCGCCATGCTCCTTATGGTTCTTTTACAAGGAGGTACTGGATCAGGGGTGCTCACAGGCTTCCTTTTCTTCTTTTCTATTTGTGGAATGGTTACAGGGGATTGTTCTATAGACTGTTCACTTTTATTTTCTGAGTTATTCTTCCCTTTCCTTACAGCTTTTTTCTTATGGCCCTTCTCCTCAAGTGTTATTGTTGAAGTCTCCTCTATTAATTTGGTTTTACCTTTTGATCTTTGACCTTTAAAAGTCTTATTGACTGTGGAAGAGGGCCCTACTTGTTTACTAGCTTTTTTGTGTTGGCTCACTGTCTTGGATGATGTTGACGCTGCCTTATCCTTCTTGCTCTTTTTCTTTTGAGGTTTCTTTGGAGCATGTTGGGCTTCCTCCACAGGTTTGTTTTTTGTGGGAAGTTGTTGAGTGATAAGGATTTTCCAACTAATCCTTTGCTTCCTAATTTCATGTAAAACTAACATTTTAATAAGACCTTGATGGTAAATGCTAGTCTTCTCAGTTTTGGATAGGGATTTGACACCTCTTACCATTTTGCTCAAACTCATCCATAGAAAATATGGGAAATCAATTTCAGGGCCTCCTTCGAAGTGTAATAGAAGCCTAAGATGATATATGAAGGTCACAACATACCTTCCCTCACAAGTGAGGAATCGTTGAAGACTAGTAATCATTGGATGATATTCTTCCTTGATATAGTTCCTAGGGATCCCCTTTTTCCAATCAGGGTGCTGATGGTCTTCTTTCAAAAATTATTGGCACATTTCCTTTTTGATTCCTACCCCTTTGAAGTATTTGGCTCCTCTGTTAGGTAATCCTGTGACCTCCCTTAAGGTTGCTTCATTGATTGTCAAGTGTAGATTGCCTATATGTGAAATCTCTCCATCGTAACCTTGAATAAATTTGTGAGATATCTTCTCATGCCAGCCTGTGAATTTCTCCAAAAATGGCATCCATCCCGATCTAGCATACTTCTCTCGACATAGTTGGAATTCATCGGTCTCTCTATAAATTTGGAAGACCAGTTCATGTCTACTTATGACCATCGTTATAAGTTGTGAGAAAAGGATTGGGCTGTAGCGCAAAGGTTTAGTCAATTGATGAGGGTAAGGGTTTGGTACTGGAGATCGTGGAGAGGAATAGGCTTGGAAATGGAGAAAGGTAATGACAAGGGAATATGGTGATGGTGTGAAAAATGTGAATGGTAAGTTTAAGTAAGGATGCTGCGAGGACAATTTAAGACCAGATGAGGATTATATGGATGGATTCACCACCAGATAAGACATTTCATTTCTACCCGTTAATGTAATGATAAGGACAAGACGTTGGGTGTCAAAGCATCATTTTGGGATAGGTGATTGTATTTCCGAGTGGTGAATTTGATATTGGATCATGGTTCATGACACAAGATAAGTTCATGATTTGCTTAAGGGAGAAGTACATTCATGGCCTATCATTACTAGACATGCTTCATATTCATGCTTTGATGTGATTTTTCCCTCAACCATTTTCGAGCACTTATGAGAGGATTGATTAAGTTTAGGCATATGGGTATGAGGGATAGGTGCATGGTTTTAATACTAAGGTCATAAGATCTAGTATATATGTTCATATCTATTGTAGTTTTATGAGCAGAGGAAAATAAATACCATGTTACCTTTTCTTTTACCTTTGTATGGTCAATACCCATAGCATATGCGACTGCTTGTAGATTGTCAGAATTCATCGTTTTAGGCTGGAGTTTTCTGAAAGTTTGGTGCTGGAATTTCCTATACTTTTTTATTCTTTGCTTATCTTCTTTTGTATTTGGTTCTATAGGGTTGTAGGGTGATCATGTTGGTTTCTGAAGGTGAGATGTGATTCTAAAAAAGAGTTCTGAAAGAACCTTTTGACCTTCCCCCATGTCAAGGATGTTGCATATCTATATGCAATAAGATTCAACATTTTGTATCATAATGGAAAAAATATTTTAAGAGAAAAAGAAACCAAATCAAATTTCAGAAGTACATTTATCACTTGGCATATGATCACATGCCTAAAAATTGAAATTGTGTTTCTTTTGATGACTTATTGACAAAGGTAGCATTCAGTAGTGAAAACAAGGGAGTTTTTATATGTTTGCCAGAAGAACAGATCCAATCCTAACTTGCTTCAGAGATTTACTATCATTAGATGTTATAAATAAATTTCACAGTATAAGTAGATTAGACTCCCTAGTTAGGGCTCCACTCTTAAGAAGTTTCCTTCTTAGATAATGTAGGATTTAGATGCCAGACCGGTAAGTTGACTTAGGGTAATTCTCAAATGGACATTTTCTTGTAGTAATTATGTTGCTTATTAATTTGGAGTTTGTATCTCATAAATGCCAATAGTGATCTTTTCTTTTCTTTTAGATGAAAAAAGTGAATTTTTCAATCAGACAAGTATAGATGAGATTTTCTCAACCAGAACCCACTGCCAGCAAGCCTGTTCAGTAATCTGGTGGGTTAGTTGTGATAATTAGTGAGATATCCCTTCCCTAGGCAGAATGCCCCATTTCCAACAGGACTATTCAGTACCCTAATGGGTTTTCCTAGTCATACCATAGACCGGTATCTGCTACCAGCAGACCTGTTCAGTATTCCGGTGGGTTAGTCTCTTAAACCCTTTTTTCATTAGAGGCTTCTTGTCCATAGTCACCTATTTTGGTTTTTATTAAAGAGTGCTTTGCACGATGACAGGGGAGGATTGTCTGAAAACCTTTTTACAGGCTGGGATGGTATTGGGTTGGAAGGTATATTCTCTTCTTTGAATGTATTTTAAAGATTTGTCTGAAGGAAAGATAAAATTTTTATGCACATTATTTCTTTAGAGTGATCCAAATGTATAATTTTGTCTGAGTTTGTCCATAAGAGAATGACCTAAAGTTTCCTTAGGGTACTGATACATCCTCTTCCATAAAAAAATTCCTAGTGTTCCCATGATAGAGAGTTTTCATATACTCATATGTTACTCTTTAGTAAGATAATCCAATGAATACTATTGAAGTCTAGTTAGGGTGGGATAGTTACTTGTAGGCTAATATATATATATTTTGTCCCTTTAATCATGCTGAAATACTAGATAAAGGAAACTTCTAGTTTTTGAAGAAGATTATGGTTCTTTGAACAATCATGGGTAAAGTTTGTGTCCCTCTTTTTTTTTGTAAGCAATAGAACCAAAAGAAATTAAAATACTTCCTTTTAGTTAGCAACAGAACCAAAAGAAATTAAAATACTTCCCTTTAGTTGTCAATAAAAACAAAAGAAATTATTGCTTCACAAGGGCTGCCATTTGATGTTTCATTCGGCTACTTGGCTCCAACTTAAGTTGTTGTTTCATGGCTTCATACTTCAGATTAATTGACATAAGATTTTGAAATATGTGTAGGATGCCTTGTTAATTAGGTAATGTGTCTTGAGAGTACCGTATAAGGACAGAATTCTGGTACCGGACTAGCATAGGAATGTTGGTACTAGACCAGAATAGAATATTATTGATGCCTACAAACTGATATTTAGCAAGTTTGTGAAGGATCAAATAAATTATAGAAATCTACTTAAAAAAAAATTGCGAAAGTAAAACAAAAGGAGGTAAGAATCTCTTGTTACCTTCAGCTTATTAACAGAATTTGATACACACCTATATACAAACATTTATAATAAACCAATCAATCAATGTGGATCAGTAGGAGGATCTCATTCCTTACTGATCACCTGCATATCTGAATTCTGTAGTATACGAGTCAGAAATTCCTCTTTTGACAAGGGTTTGTTATAAATTCTCAAATGGTGACCATTCACAAGTAGTGGTGTCTGTTGTTCGTCAATTGTCTTTATCCTAATTGAACCATTATCATAGACAGTGTCAATTTCGTAAGGTCCCATCCAACAAGTAGTTAACTTACCTTTGAAGTTCTTGAATCTGTTGTCATACAACAGGGCCCAATCTCCTTGTTGAAAATTTTTCTTTTTCAGATACTTGTCATGCTATTTTGTTTTCTTCTCTTGAGTGAGGGTGGTTCTTTGAAGTGCTTCCTGCCTTATTTCATCCAACTCATTAAGCTTCAAGAGTCTTTGTTGCTGGGCTTCATCTAAGTTCATGCCAACTTGTACTGCAGTCCTGAAGGTTTTGATCTGAAATTATATGGGAAGAAGCACCTACTTCCCATACACCAACTTGTAGGGTGTATGTCATGTTGTATTCCTCCAGGTGATTCTATAAGCCCATAAGGCTTCTAATAACCTGTCAGCCCAATCTTTGTGGTGTAGTTGTATTGTTTTGGTAAGAATGGACTCAATAACCTTGTTGGTAGACTCTACTTGTCCATTTGCCTGTGGATGGTAGGGTGTAGATTTCCTGTGTTTGATTTGGTATTGTTTTGTAACAGTTTTGACTAGATGAGAGGTAAATTGAGTTCCTTGATCAGTCACAATTTCACGAGGTACACCAAATCTAGTAAAGATGTCATTAAAAAGGAAATCTACCACTGATTGTTCACTTGTAGCTGGTAAAGATTTTGCTTCAACCCATTTAGTCACATAGTCAGTGCATACAAGTATATACTTTTTCTTTTTAGATGCAGGGTTAATGGGCCCTACAAAATCTAATGCCCATTTCTTGAAAGGCTCAATAACTACTTGGGCTTGAAGTGGCATTTGGTCTCATGCAGTAGGCTTACCCATTCGTTGGCATTCATCACAATTGGATACATAGGTTTTAGCACATCTGAAAATATGAGGCCAGTAATAACTAGATTGTAGAACTTTGTAAGTATTCCTCTTTTTTGTGAAGTCTCCTCCACAATGACCATCATGGCAGTCTTGTAGAATATCATGAATTTCATCTTCCCTTACACATCTCCTGATTACCAAATACAGTCCTGTTTTATAGAGGCAATCATCGTGCCACATGTAGTTTGCACTTAGCTGAATTACTTTCTGTTTTTCTCTAGGAGACAATTTCTGAGGCATCCTTCCTGTCACAAGATAGTTAGCTACATCTGCATATCAAGGAGTGAATGTAGAAATAGAAAAATAAAATTCATCAGGAAAGTTATCTTCTACTGGTGCGTTATCTCCCAGATGAATCATTCTAGATAAGAAATCAGCCACGAGATTATCCTTACCAGGTCTATCAATAATGTTGATATTAAACTCTTGCAATAATAAGAGCCATCTTGTAACTCTAGGATTTGTTACATGTTTGTTCATTAAGAATTTGATGGCTGAATGATCAGTGTGTACAAAATCTTGATATCATGTAATATAGTGTCTAAATTTATTGATAGCATGGACTACAACTAGCAATTCTTTTTCTGTGACCATATAATTAACTTCAGCTGGAGACAGATTTTTACTGACAAAGTAAATATCATAGGGCATTTGATTTTATATTTGTCCAAGAACTGCCCCAAGGGCTGTGTCTGAGGCATCGATACAGATATGAAAAGGAAGGGACCAATTTGGTCCTCTTAATATAGGGGTAGTTGACAATTTCTGTTTTAGAATTTCAAAAGATATTTGGCATTCATCATCCCACTTAAATTCAACTTCTTTAGATAATAACTGATTAAAGGGGTAGCTAGTCTTGTAAAATTCGGAATGAATCTTCTATAGTAGCTAGAATTCCCTAAAAAGATGTGAACTTCCTTTTGTGAGGAAGGTATTCTGATTTGTGTAATAATATAATTTTTGGTCGGATCAACTCTCATTCCAAAACTAGAAATGTGATGTCCCAAAACAATACCTTTAGTGAGCATCATTTTTTACTTTTCATTTCTTAAGGAAAGGTTAGTTTCCTTACACCTAATCAAGAATTTTTCTAGACTGGTCAAAGCTTGTTGGAAGTATTTTCCATGGACTGTAAAGTCATCCATGTAGACTTCCACACAATCATTGGTCAAGTCAAAGAAAATGGATAGGAAAACCCTTTGAAAAGTGGTTGGGGCATTGCAAAGTCCAAAAGGGAGCACCCTATAAGCATAGGTACCCCATGGGTAGGTGAAAGTGGTCTTCTCCTGGTCTTCGGGTGCTATTTGTATTTGGTTATAACCACTAAACCCATCCAAGAACGAAAAATACTTCTTTCTGGACAAGGTATCCAATGCCTGATCAATAAATGGTAAGGGAAAATAATCCCTATGGGTGGCTTTGTTTAACTCCCAGAAGTCTACACATATGCTCCACTTACCATTTTTCTTGGGAACTATGACAAGTGGAGATACCCATTGACTATCTGAAATGGGGTATATGGGATTGGCTTGAAGGAGTTTTTGTAATTCCTCTTTTACAATATCTTTAAGGGTTGGATTCATCCTTCGTTGAGGTTATCTAACTGGTCTAATTTGGTCATTAGTGTAGATATGATCTATGCATGTGTCATGGTGAATGCCTTTCATGCCTACATAATCCCATGCAAAGGCATCAAATTGTCTTTGGAGCATTTCAATTACTTGCATCTTTTGTTCTGGTTCCAAACTAGAGTTGATATACAAAGGTTTTCTTAGGCTAATCTCAACAAGTTCAGTAGTTTATTCCTTCTCTGAGGAAGATGGTGATAAAGTATATAATTAAGTGATATCAAGGTGCCAAGTTTGTTGAAATTCAGAACTGAAAATATGTGACAATTCTGCAAAAGACATGGGGTATTCAATGCAATTTGTGTCAACCAAAAATAAACTTAAGACTTGTTCATCTGATTGTTCTTGCATTCCTCTTACTTGCTCAAGTGTTAATAGGGGTCTGATGTAATCTTCCTCTCCATAAGGGTTTTCTAACCAAACAGGTATTTCCATGGATGATTTTAGGGGCTAAATTTCGCTCATGGGCTAATTTTCCATGGTTTTTCCAAAATCGAGATTCGCTATTTTAAAAATGATTCGCCCAAATTATATAGGATAAAATTATTTTACCTTAAAAATCGCCAAAATTTAATAAAAACTATATAAAATCCTTAGAAATTTGAATATTTTTTCAAAAATATTGCCAGTCATTTATAGTTGGCATGTGAAGGATTAGTAAGATTTTCCAAGGTTTCTACATTTAAAAATAAATTTCCATCCTTAAAATCATCCTTGGGTATTTCCTGTGTCGGTTGGGCAGGAGGGAAGAGAACAAGTTTTTGGCTATGTGTGCCATTGGATATAATCATTTCACCAGACTGATAGCTGATAAAGGCATCTGTTGTGGCCAGCCAAGGGTGGCCAAGAACCACAGGGTGTTCTGGTTTGGAGGATGATTTAGAATAGATGAATAAAAAGTCTATTGGATATTCCCAAGAAGCTAGAGTGACTATGACATCATCTAGACTTCCTATAGGGCTAATGACTAACTTATCTGTCAACTCTATCATGGTTTGGGTTGGTCTTAACTAGTTGATTTGGAGATTTTTCATAGTGTCAAAAGGCATTACATTAATTGCTGCACCCAAATCAATGAGTGTGTTTGGTAGAGAAATACCATTAATTTCAACAGTGACTACTGTGTTTCCAGGGTCATTATATTTGTATGGCATTTTAGAAATAAATTCAGAAAATTGTCCCACCACCTGAACAAGGGTAGGTTCCTTCTTCTTCCTTCCTGGTTTCTTGATGCAAATATCCCTTATGATTTTGGCGTATATGGGGATATCCTTAGTGGCTTGCAGTAGAGGTATTTTTATACATACATTTTGTAATTCATCTTCTATATCTTTTTGCAAGGGTGGGTCAGGTTTCTTCACTAATAGTCTTTCGGGGTAGGGTGGGAGATTAACTTGTTGGGGTACTTGTACAGACTGAGAGGTGATTGAAATAAGAGGGGAGGTCTCTTCTTCTATAGGGGTGGTTTGAGTGTTTTCTTCCTCAGAATGGTTATCATTTTCTTCCTGAATTATTACTGCAGGATTTGATTGGTTTACAATTTTCCCCGATCATAGTTGAATTTCATAGGTGGGAAAGGTTTGAACTTATGTATTTTGCACCGGATGGGTGGTTCAATTATTGGGGTTAGGGATTAGCTGGGCAGGGATTGCTGTTGGTTTCAGAGGGTTGTGGGCAACTTTGTTTTTCTATTGATTGGCATTTATAGGTGGTTGTTGCTGCTAGTTAGGCTTCAAGGAGGTTGTAAGTTGTCGTTGTATAGGAGGTGGGAGTAAAGCTTGCATCTGTGGTGGGTTGAATCCAGGTAGTAATTGGGAAATGTTTGGAGGGTACTATGGATATGTAGGATAAGAGGGATTTCCATACACGGGTCCCCTCCAACCTTGTTTCCAAGGTTGAGTTTGAGATTGCTGAGGTGTCCATTGTGGATAGGTCATTGGAGAAGGACCCCATTGTTGTTGTTGATATTGTGCATTAGGGTCATAAAATGTATTGGGGTTTTGGGCTCTCCAAGGTCTTATGGAAGGGTATAGTTGTTCTTGTGAGACTCCTCCTCCCCTATACATGGCTTGTAGCTCAAGCAAAGTTGGACACTCAGATGTGGGGTGTTCTAGTGTACACAGGCCACAAATTTCTGTGACATTTAATGGGCATTCTTTCTCACTATGGTTCTTTCGACATCTATGACAAAGTATTGCTAAAGCAACCTCTTCTTCTTGTTTCTTTTTCAATTTTAGAGTATCTAATTGGTTATTGATTGTGCTCAAGATGTATGTTTTAAAGTTCTCTAATAAGTTTCCTAACTCAGTTATGGTGACAGTCCCTGAGCTTTGTTTTGTATTTCTGCTAAAAGGATCTCTTGGTCCTTTGCCTATTTTAGCTTGTCCTCTTGAGTATCTTCTACAGTAATCTGCAATATCTGCAAAAGGATTCTGGTGTACATCTCCTGAACTCAACAAGTTTAAAACTTCTATATAGTCATCTCTAAGACCTTTCAAGAATATAGTTCTTACTACAGCTAGGTCTGTGGTGAATAGTTTTGATTTTTGATAGTTGTATAAGAACCTTTCTAAGTAGTCTTCAGGGATTTCATCTTTTGTTTGCTGCATTTTAAAAATGTCATTTTTAGCATTATCCTTACAATAGTCTTGGTATTTCCGTAAAAATGTGTCTTTCATCTGATCCCAAGAGAGGATTGCATTTTCTCCTAAGCTCATGAACCATCTTAAGGATGAATATTTCATTGTAGTAGGAAAGAGCTTAAGTTTTTGGGCATCGTCTGAGTAGTT
Source organism: Picea abies (assembly GCA_900067695.1). Classification (NCBI taxonomy): domain Eukaryota; kingdom Viridiplantae; phylum Streptophyta; class Pinopsida; order Pinales; family Pinaceae; genus Picea; species Picea abies. The sequence continues at coordinate 23,371 of CBVK0100097391.1, forward strand.
ATAACTTCTACATAATATATCAAACTCGAATAAAAATAAATCTGGATCTTCAATTGACATACCTATGAAAGTGGGTAACGATGATAGTGGGATATTTTTCATGCTGATGTTTCTGGAAATATCCAAGATTGGAAACCCAAAAGTCTCAGTCTCTCTTGCTACATTTCCTTCTTCTGCCATTCCACTGATAGATGGTTTAGAAAATGGATTTTCTATGTCTCCTAAATGTTCAACAGATTTGCGTTCTTCTTGCCCCAACACTGATTCTTCCGTTTTAGGTTCTCCTTCTGGAGCCTCACTGGATCCCCTTGAATTTTCTCCTGGTGGAATTTTTCCTGCACCAGTGTTAGTTGGATTAGTGGGGGGGGGTTGTTTTTTAATCTTTAGATCTTACAAATCTACCCTTTTTATCTCTATATCTATGCATAAAATGAAAATTTGATTCTTAACTGAATTGAAATCCTAATTCTATCTAGAAGGTAAGAAGGCAACCTGGCTTCGAAGAACCCCACTCTAGTGGCCGCGTGGATCTTCACTCACGTCTTAAAAATTTTATCCTCCTCCCTCAAGTAGCCTTTAAAATCATTCAAAATTTATGCAAACAATCTAAGCTAAAAATTACTTCCTACCATTTGAAACTCCCCAGTAATGACGCCAAAATGTTGTGCTACTTATATGTTTAGTATAATGCATTCATTAATTATCAATCTGAGATTTGTAATCAACAGAGTTAAAATACACCGGTAAGAAAGGTAATTCTAATGTCATGAGTATAGAACTATTCTAGATTATGTATGCTGGAAACAAAACAAACTAGCAAACCGAAATGCACATTGGTTGTCTTTCAAAGAGAGGCTCCATTATGGCACATGCAAGTATGATATGGAGTTCTTCTGACAGATCAACTCTGCTATTTGACCTAGAGAAATAACTATGCAACCACACTTCTGAAAGGGAAATCACACATCAATCATCAAAACATAGCATGGGTAGTTCAATAGTCAATATATTGAGTATGTTGTGGTTCACAATGTGTTGTTGTAAACTTCACTAGTTCTCCTTCAAATATGTCTGACTACTGCTACCAACATTCATGTCTATGAAACAAAATCAAATTCATAAAAATAGAGCATATGAAAAGCAGAGTGAGTAAATCTCTCTAAACGATCATATCATTAAAATTCAAGTCTAAACTGTACTACTATCATCTGAAGGAATTAAAGCTTCAACTAATTTAACATTCACACTATTGAAAGCAAATGCTAATACTAATCTACGAAGGTCTTGACCTTTTTTGGGTGGTGGGCCCTTGTCGCTTCAACATTTTAGTGACTAGAGTCTATAGTAAACTTATTTTCAACCCACACATTACTCTCACTCAAACTTCAAAACATAGAATCAAACTATGCTAACAACTTAGCTCACATTCAATCATAGATGATCAAGGCATGGAGATAAATGACGTCCTTCTATTAATCTTCACCCAGAATATGTTCTGCAATATATAATGCTGTTTCACATCTGTATTATGCTAACTCTCTACTACTTCCACCATCCTTGCCATGACTATTTAAACAACCTTAGTCATGAAACACAAGGAGGTGAAATTGTTTGCAAATCAATCAATTTTTAAATTTAATTATTCGGTTACATATTTTAAGCTTCATCCTCATGACACAAAGTGCATGAGGATGAAGCAACAACAAACTATCCTAACATATCTTTGCTAAAACATTTATGATTCAATAAACACTCAATAGTTGTATTAGGCACGATCTGGAGCTAAACTTGGTACATTCGACTTCCTGAATTGGTACCGGATCGTGACAGGTAGATGGTACTAGATCTGAACAATGCACGAATGGTGGTACCGAATCTCGATAGTCCACGACCGTTGGTACTGTATCGCAACAGGTGATATTTAGTATCGGATGCGCTTGGTATCAGATTTAGACAGTGGCAGTCTGGTGCACAAGTACCGGATAGCTGAGCTGGTATAAGAAGGCTGGATTTATCTAGAGGTCAAAGATTATACATGGCAAATTGAAGCATTAGTACATGAAACATTTAATCTTCTAGCTCAATAAACCAAAAAAATGCATGAATTAATTATACTTTACCTCATGACCTTATCAATGGCTAATGGTAGTATTCTTTGTCATTACCCAAGCTTAGGTAAGCCAAAAAGGTATAGATGAGGAGTAAAATAGGGTAGTGGGGATGTCAATTTAGAGTCTCAACAGCGACAACCAGGCCTTACAGTTTATAACCAAACAGGAGAAACTGAACCAGAAACATGCAAAAAGGGTTGAATTTATGCATAACTTTACATTTGTTATAAAGCACATTTATGGAAATGCTAACAAGGTTGCTTATGCATTGAGCAGGAAATGTTTGATTCTGCAGGAGTTTCGAGTGAAGACCTTAGTTTTTGATAGCCTTAAGGACATGTATAGAGATGATTCAGATTTTAAGGATGATTATGAAGCATGTGAGAATCCTCTTCTGAGACATAGGAGCCAATGGATTGAATACTTGATCCAGGATCGACTGTTATTCAAAGGAAATCAATTGTGTATCCCAAAGAATTCTATGAGAGAAAACCTTTTGAAGGAAAAGCATAGTGGGGGATTGGCTGGACATTTCCGCCATGATAAAAAATTTGTGCAACTGAACAGTTTGCATTATTATCCAGGGATGAATTTGTTAACAGATGTAGAATTTGCCAGCATGCAAAGGGGAAAGGACAAAATACTGGGTTGTATCAACCATTTCCAGTACCAGAGAGGCTCTGGGACGTGGTAAGAATGGATTTTGTGTTAGGACTACCGAGGACACAAAGAGGTTGTGATTCCATATTCATGGTAGTCGAGAAATTCTCAAAAATGGTGCATTTCATTCCATGTCAGAAAACCAGTGATCCAACACTCATTGCAAATCTGTTTTTCAGAGAAGTTATTCGACTCTATGGTTTACCCAAGAATATTGTTTCAGACAAAGATACCAAATTTGTTGGTCATTTCTGGAGGACACTATGAAAGAATATAGGAATGAATCTATCTTTTATCTCAACATATCACCCTCAGAAAGATGGATAGACTAAGGTAGTAAATCGAAGTTTGGGAGACTTATTGAGGAGTTTAGTAGCTGAACATCATAGTCAATGGGATTAGATTCTTTCGCAAGCAGAATTTGGATATAATGACTCATCTAACAGGAGCACAGGATAGAGTCCATTCCAGATAATGTATGGAATGCAACCAAGAGGAGTATATGAGTTGAGAGACTTAGAGCAGAATGCATTCAGGAGTGCTGGAGCAGAAGAGTTTGCAACATATGCAAGAGCTCCACAGTAGGATTAAAGAGTGATTGAAACCAACCAAAAATACAAGCACAGAGCAGATCATTATAGAAGAGATCTTCAATTCGAAGTGGTATATTTAGTCTTATCACATATAAGGAAAGAAAGGTTCCCAAGGGGAACATATAACAAGCTGAAGATGAAAAATATAGGGACATGTAATATTTTACGGAAGTTTGATCCAAATGATTATGAGATAGAATTGCTAGATGATGTGGGCATATCACCCATATTCAACATAGCAGATCTGTATCCTTACAGAGTAGATGAAGCATATGGATAAGATAATCAGAAGGGAATTTAGTGGGTCAAGCAGATGCCTGTAGCTGAGAAGTTGTAGATGGAAAAGATCATTGATCAGAGAATTGGTAAGAAGACCTGGAAGAAGACATATTTTGAATATTTGGTAAAGTGGAAGGGACAACCGATTGAAGATGCCAGTGGGGAAAGCGAAGCAGACATCCAGAAACATGGATAGACGGTGCAGGAGCTCATGGAAAGGATTCCATTAATTTTTTAGTCAGAGGAGTATGATGCAGGAGCATCGCAAGCAAGTGCAAATGGATGACAGCTGGATATGCACCTGCGCACATTTTGAAGATATTTTGAATTTCAAAAGGATGGCACATTAATGTAATATCTGGAGAGACATAAGTTCTCTTAAATGATTTAGGTATTGTAACGCAGATCTTGGACGGTTTCTCTCATCTATCGGTTGGAGGCATTTAATGTAATAAATGTAAAGTAGTTGTAGAGATTTTAATTTGATAAGATAGATTAGAGTTGTAGGAGGGAAAACTCAAGAAACCTCCCTCGTATGTATTGTATTTTTCTCATTGTAAGAGTAGTAGCTGAAGAGCAAGAGAGCATAGGAGATCAAAGAAGAACATAGATTGTAGAAGTTGTATAAGAAGATAGTTGTTGCTATAGAACCCATGTACAGAATCACTTGAGTTAATATAAGAATGCTTTGACTCAATTTAATGGTGTTTTCATGGTTACTGTTTCAATCTATTGAATGGTATGTTTACAGTTTTTTTATATTATTTGTTATCCATTTGTTTCAATGCTTTATGTGTATGATTTAATGTTGAATGTATGAAGTCCCAGAGAGGGAGAGGATGAGTTTAAATTTCTTCTCTTCCTAATAATTCATGCAAGGAGTGCAGTGAAGGTCCGCAAGGAGTGCGTCGATGAGTTCTGAGTTTTACCTCAGGAAAGCTCAGGAGAGATAGAGTTTTTATTGTACCAACAAAAGTGTAGGTATAGCACAGATCTGTGCAAGGTGTGCGCAGGCCAGGTTGAAGTCTAATACTTTTCCAACCCAAGTGAGCGGTTGAAGAACTTATGTCACAAGGAGCATGTAGAGTTGGAGACATCAGATAATCAAAAATTATCGTGAGATCTCCAAGGAGTGTGTGAAAGGATTCCTTAGAATCCTTGAGTTTGCAGCGAGAATCAGGCTCAAGAGGGATAGAGACTTAGAAAGTTCAAAGGAAGGATGAGGGTCGAAGTCACCTCACAGAAACCAAGATCAGGAGGAAAGACGCCAAGTTATTTGGCTAGCAATCTTTGAGAACCTGAATGAATGGTTGAAATTCTTGGAAGGAGAAGCACCGATTTTTCGTGGACCGTCAAATCTAGTAGATCTATGGGAAGGATAAGGCCGAGTGTCTTTCAACAATCACAATCTTAGGAGAGATAGCAACCATCATATCTAAAGGGATGAGAGTTGTTGATTTGGTGCTTGCATTTCGACATTTCTGAAGTCAGAAGTGTGGAGGAAGTTGTTTTAGGAATCCTCGACACACGAAATCCTGACACGATCTGGGTCGTCAGATTGTGGAAGGTTCAGGACTGTTGATCTTTGAAGAGGAAGTTGTGAGTACGGACTTCAGGGAAAAGGAGAAGAGTCGTATCACAAACTCATGAGTCGAAAAATCCCGATGTGCTTGGAGGTGGACCTTAGGGTTTGACTGGATGTCATATGGTGGAAGCATAACAAAGGTGTTAGTTGACCGTTAGCCCATTTTAGGTTTTCAGGAATCAGAGGATTCGGGGTGAATCATAGTAGGAATCCTGAAATTGCAAAATGGGAAGTTGCGTACTCGAAGAACCATTTGGGCTAAGTCAATGATCATGTTAGTGGTCATGCAGAGTAGGGGTTTGGGCCTAGTGATTGTTCGCGCGGGCATAAATTATAGAAGGACCTATGGATTTATATGCATTTAAGGTTCCATAGGGAACTAAGGAGCAATTTCGGCTTCGTAATTTGAAGATCCAAAGACTGGGAGGTCAAGGAGACCCTGCTGAGGTGGGGGTGCTGCGTCAATGTCTACCGCCCAAAAAATCATTCGAGTAGGGTACTTCTAGCCCACTTTGTTTCATGAATGTATCCACGATGTCAAGCAATGAAACAAATTATAGCTTTATGAAAGCAAAGAATGAGCACGTCAAAGGGTTGTACTTAAACAAGTTTTATGCCTAAGCGTAGCACTCCTACCTTAGGTTTCTCTTTGTACACTTTTGTAGAGTTTTTAGTATTCTTTGCTGCCACCACTCCTAGTGTCTGATCTATCACCCATTTTATTGACATATACATCATCCATCAACCTACAACATTGGTTACGCTGACAGTTCCATTTTTTGGACCCAGAATCTCTCTTTGGCCATTGGGCCTTCTATACCCCCTCACATATCCTAGTCAATTCTAGTAGCATATGTTTCGGCTAGGCCACCAATAACCAAGTCGAATATTATGTCATCATTGGTCTCCTCGCCAATTCTAGTCACCGCCACTTTTTTCACCTTAGTGTTCTATTAGATTCCCAACTTGTCGTCTTCCAGGTCAACAACGTGTATCATGTTCACGATCCTTGCCTCTTCTGCAAATACCTGCAAGTTAGAGTCCTATATCGCAACTTTGATTCCATCAAAATTACATATACTCCAAGAAATTTGAACAAGTATCATATCACATGGATAACCTAGTATTAGATTGTCATTTATCACATTAAACAACATCATATACATAGAATCATACATCTATCAAAACACATAACAATAGACACCATACATCACAAAAAAAAAAATCATAAAGACACGAATGGTCAAAATATATCCATCATATATATATATATATATATATATATATATCATCGAGGTCATAAAATGTTTAAAAAAAAATAGATATACAATTCACAATAGGTTGTTGAGTCCCCCCACTCCTATGAGTACAAAAAATGGGTATCCAATACCCTGTACAAAATCAAGCCCATAAACCCATATACACACAAAATCGACACTCAAGGTGCCCCCAAAGCTCCCCCCATAGGTCCTCTATCAGTCGGAGGTGCCCCCCAGCTGGGGGCACTCCAGCTCTAGGAGGCATTCGACCAGTCATCATTGCCCCCACCACTCCTACTCAACAGATCAAAGTCCACCACTCTGCTGGTACCACCACACATTGGTATAAGACCTCCTCATATTGGATGTGGGCCCATATTCCCTCAGGCACACCCTACAGGACTCGCTTGAACTGTCTACGCAAATCCTCTAAAGTGGCCACAACATCCCCCTATGGCTCTCTAGCTGGTCCAACACTAATGTCATCCCATTGATGCCTCTATCCATCCCTCGGCTCTGTAGGCTCATGTCGATCTAGATCCCATCGATTTAGATCCTAAAAGACCTCTGCCTCTCGTCCTCAGGGTCCAACATATGAAAAACAACACCAGAGATAGTGTCAACATCCATATACATATATGATAAATTTTATCTGTTATCACATGAAGTTTTCAAGGGTCACAACAAGTTGTCCAAATCTTTTGCTTGCACAAGAAACAACCATAAGCACAAGTACAACATTCAGAGTAGTCTATTTTGGGCTGAAATACAAGCATTGGTCTAGTTTAATTTTCAACGGAGGAGATCCCAGGATCAGTTTAGATCAATGACTCACGTGTATTCGACATGTCAAAATTGTGCAAGGATTATAAATTAGACAGAAGTCCCGAAGTAAATCTAAGCCATTGAAGGCTGAGGACACGCATCGACATATTTCTCACTTCAGGAATTCGACACTTTTGAGGATTGCGCGAGCAAGAAGAAGAAAACTCTCGAATCCTGAACTCCCAAAGTAAATATCGGTCATCCAAATCTAGAGGCCACACGTCACCATATCTCTCACTTAATGAATTCAACACTTTGGAGAATTGTGAGAGAAAGCAGGAGAAAAAGGCCCGAAGCCTGAATTCCCGAAGTAAATCTCAGTCGTCCAAAACAAGAGGACATGCGACGTCAGATCTCACACTTCGGAAATTTGAAACTTTGGATAATTGCACGAGCAAGCAAGAGAAAAAGGTGTGAATCCTGAACTCCTAAAGTAAATCTCGATTGTCCAAATCAACAGGCCACATGGCCCTAGATCCATCACTTCAGGAATTCGATACTTCATAGAATTGTAAGAGCTATGCATTGAAAAGGTCGTTGATCTTCATAGTAGGAAGCAGTTTCCATCCAAGAGCGTCATGTGGCAACAAAAGTAGGGCTTTCCCAGATCACAGATCACGACCAGATGAATGAACACGCTCCATTGCGGGGACGCAACATGCTCAAAAAATAAAATTCTTGAGTGGTCCAACAATCAAAACCATTGTATAACAAAAGAGCTATGTGGCATAAGGTGGTGAATTGCAGGCTCAAAATTGGTGTGAATCCAAACCCCCTTTTACGGCCTGACAATCATGTGCTTATATAGCATCTAATCCAAGAGCAGTGCGTGGTGGTCCCCTAGGCATTGAGCCTCATCCCGATCTCGAGGAGGATTTAGTTAATGGAAAAGGAATGGTAGCTAATACCTCAACTCAGTTCATAAATTGAAGGCATATAAGCCATGGCTGAGAGGACTAGACTATCAGCCCACGATACCAAAGAGGGCAGAAAGTCCCATATTGATCTGAGTTTTCATTTGACAGAGCAATCGAGAAACCTCAGGATCAAAAATCAACATAAAACCTAATATACATCATTTAGCAATGGATACATGCACAATCTGACAGAGGCATGCACAGATGAAAGCATTAAATGAGATAGCCACGTCACACTCCTGAGAGTTGTGGACTATTCTGATTATAAATAGATGAGTTTAGATTTTGTAAAGAGAGGGGGTGTTCTTTATAAGCTGGACATCCGATTGAGTTTCAGGAGTAGGGATTTGAAATTTTTCAGTTTGTATGCATGAGGGCTTGGATTGTAAATATATGTTATTTAATATTCCTTTGAATCATTTTTATCAGACCGTCTTCTTAGTCTACATGATATTTTTTGTTTTCCTTCTTGTCTGAATGTAATCTCTCTGATTTATTGATTCCTAAGGTGATGGAGATTTTTTTTCTATCATGCCCATCTTTCATGGTTTGTTAGATTTTATGTTTTCCTTCTTGTATGAATGTAATATCTCTTATTTGTGGATTCCTGAGGTGATGGAAGTTTTGTTTCTATCATTCCCATCTTTCATGGTTCGTCAAATTTTCTTTGTTTTCCTTATTTTTTGAATGTAATCTCTATGATTTATGGATTCCTGGGGTGATGAAGTTTTTGTTTCTATCATGGCCATCTTTCATGGTTCATCATATTTTCTTTGTTTTCCTTCTTGTATGAATGTAATCTCTCTGATTTATGGATTCCTGAGGTGATGGAGTTTTTGTTGCTATCATATCCATCTTTCATGGTACGTCATATTTTCTCTGTTTTTCTCATTGTCTGGATGTAATCCCTGAGGCGATGGAGGATTTGTTGCTATCATGCCCATCTTTCATGGTTCACTAGACATTTTCTTTCTTCTTCTCCTCATCACCACATTAATCCTTTTGTCTGATAGGTGATTTAAATGCCTTCCTTATCCACGATTCTTATGAATCCATAGCCCAATGGTCCTGAACTGATTTGTTGTTACTTCTGTTATCTTTTCCTTTCTCTACAGTCTCACTGATCCACCTACTTGTTGGCAGCCAATTAATTTTTTTTTTATGATCCTATAAGATGCCTACACCTATGTCTTGCAAACATCAAGTTTTTGTCGCAATTTTCAAATAAACGACAGTTTCATTTCTTGTGACATTTACACACTTAGTGAGATCGGAAGAG
>CBVK0100097392.1:0-32875 GCA_900067695.1 Picea abies
TATCCCAAAGGGGGATAACGTAACCAATACGTAAAAGGGAACATTTAAGTAAAGGATAAGACAATTAATAAGAAATAAATGAATGGATAAGGCATTAATAAAGAGATAAGGTGTTTGGTGGGGGAAATGAATGTGCGAGGGTGGTGAAGGAGGAATAAGGGAGGTGGAGAAGGAGTATGAAGGGGGATTCATTTTTCATGAATTCTACGAGGGAGGAGAGCTTGGAGTATTGGGAGAGTGGTTTACAGTGGGATTTACAGTGGACCGGGCCTGAAGAGGTTTTGGGCCTGGAGGGCTAGGACGTCCATTGATGTCCTAGGGCTAGGCGTACTAGTCGGTAGGGTGGCTGGTTTTGGGGGTGTCTTCAGGAGCAAGCTGCTGCGGATAGGTTCAAGCGAAGGGAGCAAGATGCTGCGGATAGCATCAGAGCGAGGTATTTAAACTCAAATTTATGATTTGTTTACTTAAATTTAGTACCTATCGCCAAATTTTATTATGTAAGTATGGAGATAGATTGTAAATTATGAATGTTTACTTCTTTAAAGACTTATAGAAATTACAAAAATTTGAAAAGAAATTTTAAAAGTTAATTTGAAATCTGGGTTACTACAAAGGGTTAGCATTTTTTGGAAATGGATGTCCAAGATACATGCTAGTGGTAGTATGGATAGAAGGACTAGCAGGATTAGAGTTCATGCAGACTAGTTTATGTTGCAACCATGATGGTTTCTCCCTAGTAAAAAGTTTCCTTTCAGTTGAAGGTTTCCCCCGAGCTGAAGGTTGTCCTCCCATTAAATATTTACCTCCAATGTAGTGTGTACTAATATGTGATGGTTGATATGGAGGTTGAGTAGCTTTTGTAACTGTGGTTGTATGAATAACTTGATTGCTGGAAATTTTACTGATGTAACGACCAAGTAAAGAACTTGGTTTGTGCATATGAGGAAACAATGAAGAAGGGATATGCCATGACCCATGTGCAAAGGAATATGTGCGCACAAGTGGTTGAGTTGGGGTTACCTAGGTCATCGATGCTTTCAGTAAAGAAGAATCACTAGTAGTACCAACTACAGGAGTTGTGGAAAATGATGAGTTCTCCAGTCCTTCAAGAAAACCAAAAGATTGTGTAGTGGTGGAATTAGGAGGTAAATAGTAAGAAGAATAGGCATCAACATATCTCGTGCATGGTGGATCAATGAGTGGTTGGCCAAGTGGATTAGTAAAAGGAGGATAAATGTAATATGAAAGGATTTCAACGATGGTAGTGACTGCTTCCTCTACATGATGGCCAGTTCTAGGAGGTATAATCTCAGTCTCAGAAGTTTTATCTTCGATCATTCCTTCATTAGAAAGATTTTTTTGAGGTTCCTGAGGCTTAGGTTCTATACCTTGTATACTATGAAATATTTGATCCTAAGGATGATGACAAAAGTCAAAGAGACACAATCCTAAGAAAACTAAAATAAATAAACCAAGAAATAACAAGCTCAAGGATCTTCTAAAGATGGGATGTCAAGTTGTGAGTGAAGAAATGAGAAGAAGTTACCTCGAACTCCAAGTAACAACCCTTCTAGGTGCAAGAAACCCTCACTTTCGCAGGATTACCCTCCAAGGGTATTGAGAGTGTGATATGATGTCTTCCCCAGGTACCATGGGAATCTCCCAAAAGTCACCTCTGTAGACACCTAGGAAATTCCACTAAGGTTACCAACTCGAAGTCAGCCTTCGGGAGAGTGCAATCGACAGTCAGGACCAAACATATGGCCAAGATATCAAATTCTAAATCTCTTTAATAGAACTAAATAAAAGTGCATCGATAAGATTCCTAAGGACCCCAAATGGATTTGGAATTTACAAAGCACCGATACCAAATGAAAACTGTGGTTTCTCAAGAAAAAACCCCATTATACACTATCTCCTCTACAATTGCTCAAGCTTTGGAGTGGTAATTGTAACATCCCCAACACCCAACAGGCCGAGAAATGCTACAAACATTGCCTTAACTTATCCTTTTTAGCTATGATACCATAATGTAACGTTCCTGGGCTATCAACCCACTTTTTGGGCAACGCTACTATGTGGAAACATTCTCATATTTATGTAGTATGCATTTAAATGAGAATGAAATGGCTTAACAGAGTAAAAATATAATCACTGCTAACATATAGATTGATTGAAATCCACAGTAAATATCATTGCAATGAAATACATGATAATATTGCAAGCATCACAACCGTGCACTCTAATTAAGTACATAATTAAAATACATAATGACACTTATCTTTGGAACTGTATTAACTCCACCAAACCACGTGTGATGTGTATTTTTCATTGTTACTATGTTGATCTATCCTTAGGGTTTGTTCTGCAATGTGAATGAAGTTGATAAGATAATGCATGTTATATTCTAAGTACTTTGCGAAGTGTTGTAATCATAGATCTATGTCCTAGCTTGTTTAAAGACACATGAGTCTTGTAACCCCCCCTGCCACTACTGCGAGTGACACTTCACCTACTTCGCAGGTGTTGTCAAAAAGGCTAGTATTTAGGGTTTTGTTGGTGTGATGTTGAAGCATTGAACCCTGGGTCTTCCCCTGTGCCAACAAATGGTTCTGTTGCCAGGACCTGAAACTGTGATTGTTGGGAACTGAACTAAAGAAAAGAGAATCTTTATGCATAGATCTACTATTGTGGCATGCAGCATTCTACTTGAACTATGAAGCTTTATGCTAAGAAAGAAACCCGATCTGAGTAAAGAGGTAAGATCTTGAAAACGGTAAGGATTTGTACTTTGATAAGAGTAAGATAAGTGGAAATTTTTGTTTCGAAATCATGAATTTAAGTATGTTTACTAGATTTTTTCCTAGTCTGAAAGATAGGGCCTAGAAGGAAGAAAGATTTGATCTAAGTAAGTCTAATAGAAATGAAGAAATATATGTCATTCCTATGCATAGAAAGAATTTTTGGACTAATAATTGGGTGCAGGAACCTAGAAAGAATTTTTGGAGATTGCATGTCGAACACTGTGATCCTAGTGCATAGTACAGGAGAAAGAGAGGATTAACACTATGTTATAACTATATAAGAACGAGACATCTTGCTAAGAAATTCCCTGGTATAGGTCCTATTTGTCTTTATTGTAAAATTGTTGGTCATGAGGTTAAGGATTGCCCAAGGATGATTGCTAAAGTTGAACAAATGAACATGAGTCAAGAGAATAAGAGAATGTTATAAAATCACAAAGAGAAAGGATGAGAGAAAGTTCAGACTACATTAGTATAGTAAAAATAAGCAATGAATGATAACAAAGATGTCAGTTTACCATATATCATGAAAGAAAAACAATGCATAAGTGCAAGAATAGGAGACTTCGACATAGACTGTGTCTTGGATGAGTAAACACCAGTGAATATTATGACAGAAGCCACTTGGGAAATTTTGGGAAATCCTACTGTGGTACCTTCACTGGGAAAGATAATATTGTTTAAAGGAAATATGATAACCCTATGTGGAAGAGTTACTAATGTACCTATTATTATTCATGCAACATTGACAGAAGAGAAATTTGAAGTTATTAGGTTTGTTGAGAAAAATGCCCCATTGCCACTTTTGTTAGGAAAGACTTGGATTGAGAAGGATCAGATTAGAAGGGAAATAGAGGAAGAAACTACAGAAAATAAAAAGCAAGAACTAAGGGATTTCATAGATAGAAAAATAGATCGACTAATAGAAGAACGAGAAGTTAAGTTGAAGAGGCAAAAGGCAAGAGAATTAGTTGTCGAAATTCAAAGAACGCAAGAAGAAATTAAATCCACCTATTGGCCCTTAACCAAGTTTTGGGAGATACTTGTTCATGTTTGACCATATTTGGGAATTCAACAGCCTGTCAAAGATGGAGTGCCAGATGAAGCAGATATTGCGGAATCTCGACCCACTTTTGTGTCCCTTTTGGGTTTTGGGGAATATGTAATGGGAAAGGGATTTCAGCCCGTGGGGTTACCCACGCATAGGCCCACTTTTGTAATGTATAAATAGATATCTAGGCATCTATCATAATACATAGATATGTATGAGATGTAAGATAAGTGCTAATAGATTTTGTAAGTGCTATGTGCATGATTGTAAGAGGCTTGCAGAGCTAAGTGCAAGTCATTGTAAGGAGTTGTGGAAGGCTTTGTGTTGTAGTGCAAGGAAGAAGGTTCTAGTGAGTTGGGAAAATCTTTTGTCCTATGTGAAGAAGGTTTTTGGTGGCTCTGTGCTGTAATAGATTGAATACGCTAATAAAGAAGAAGAGTTGGTGGACGTAGCCCCAGGGTGGGGGTGAACCATGTAAATCTGTGTGTTATGATTTGTGTTTCAACTTGATGTGTTTATCCCTTCTTTTGCTAAGTTCTTTGATATATTTAGATAGATCTACTTATGCTTTGTGCTTCTTAGAGGTGTGTGAATGTTAGATCTAACATGTATGAAGATGCTTAGTGCTGAGCTACTGGATCTGATATGTTTTATTGTTGCTGAGTGCTGAAATATGTTATATCTAAGTGAATGCTGCGATGCTTTGTGTTATCTGTGAAGTAGAGTGATGGTTAAATATTGATAATCTATTGATGCTAAGTTCTTTGTAAACAATATAATCACAGATCTGTGACCCAGATGAGGTTGCAAACACCTGAGTCTTGCAACCACCCCTGCCTCTACCTTAGGTGAGACTTCATCTACTTTGCAGGTGTTGTCAAAAGGGTCGGTAGTTAGGGTTTTGTTGGTGCACTCTTGTAGTGTTGAACCCTGGGTCTACCCTTGTGCCAACAAATGGTTCTGTTGTCGGGACCTAAAACTGTGATTGCTAGGAACTGAGAAAGAGGAAGGTATGTGAAAAGATTCATCCTGAAATTGTGAAATCTCTATGCATAGATATGTGCCCTAGTGCACAGTATTCTAATTGATTTGAAAAGATTTGTGCCAAGAAGAAGGTCAGATCTGAAGAAAGAAGGTCAGAAGGTCATATCTAAAGAAAAGAATCCCGATCCGAAGAAAATATGTAAGATCTGTAATCTATGTTCTCTGATAATGGTAAGAATAGTTAAAGAATTCTATATTTGAAAGCTTTGTGCTCTGTAAAAGTTAGATAAGCGAAATTTTTTGTTTCTAAAATATGAATTTAGGTATGTTTGATAGATTATGTCCTAGCTTAAAAACTAGGGAATTAATAGATGAAAGAAGGTTTGATATGAATAGATCTAATAAGAATAGTGATAGATATGTTATACCTATGCATAGAAAGAATGTTTGGAATAACAAATGGATGCAAGATCCTAGAAAGAACTTGTTGTAGGTTAACTCTTATGATCCAAGTGCACAGTACAAAAGAGGTTGGGGATCATTTAAAAGAAAGAGAGGATTGACCCTCTGTTACAGTTGCAGAAGACCAGGACATATTGCTAAGGAATGCCCTGGAAGAAGGCCTAGTTGTATTTGTTGTAAGGCTATGGACCATGAAGTATTGTATTTCCCCAGAATGATTGTTAATCTTGAAGGAATGAATCTGAACCAAGAGGGAGATCCAGAAAAGGCATAACCCCAACAAGAATTAGAGAAAGTATTGATACAAATGAAAGAGACCCTGAATGACCACTGACATGTCAGATTATCATAGATTTTCAAACAAAAAGAATGCACTAAAGCAAGAATATGGGACTTTGACATTGACTGTTTTCTTGATAAAGAGACACAATTGAATATTATGCCAGAAAGAACCTGGGAAGCTATAGGAATATCTGTTATGATCCCTTCCTTAGGAGGAATAGGATTATTTAGAGGAAAATTGGTAAACCTATGTGGAAATCTCATTCAGATATATATGAATGCCAATGGAACTTCGACTGAAGAAGATTTTGAGATTATTAAATTTATTGAGGACAATGCCCCGTTTAACATGTTACTGGGAAAACCATAGATTGATAGAGATCAAGCTAGACGAAAGGAAGAGTAAGAAGTTTTGTAACAAAAGAAACAAGAGTTACAAGAAATCATGACCAAAAGGATCGCATAGTTGATTGAAGAACAAGAGAACATATCAAAGCCATTTCGCACTAGAGACTTCGATGTTGATGCTGAAATACCTCTAGAAAACCCTCAAAAGACTAAAGTACTTATTCCAGAGGTAGAAGAGACGTTAACCCTGAAACATTATCGACAACGCATAGTAACTATATCTAAAGAAGATAAGAATCAGAATGGAAAGAAGAATACCGAGACGAAGCTCACTGGAAAGAAGGCAAGGAAGCTAAGTAACAAGAGGGCTAAGATTGAAAAATTACAGAAGGTTCCAAAGGGAGCCTCGTAGAAGGAAAATTTGTAGAATTTGAGCTTTGCCGAGATATCAGAACAACGACATAGGTCACTTCGTCATGGTGAAGCAATGTAGTTGTTGGGGACGATATATCCATTTGAGCGATGCTCCGAACGGCTGGAAAAACACTTATGGCTTGTCACCTGACCATTAGACCATGCCATAATGGATA
The DNA here is from genome assembly GCA_900067695.1 of Picea abies. NCBI lineage: Eukaryota > Viridiplantae > Streptophyta > Pinopsida > Pinales > Pinaceae > Picea > Picea abies. The sequence continues at coordinate 6,522 of CBVK0100097392.1, forward strand.
GAAAAACAGTTAATGAAGCACCATACCTGTTGTAAGAAATCTGTTGCTGCGTTTCCTATTTAACCCGTCATGTCATGAACGAAGAACACTTTTTCCAAATCAAGAATTTGAGCTCGCAACCTTGGTTAAGATTGTCCAGTGATCATTATGCCCTTACCTTCCATCTTATTTCCGTGTTTACATTACTTAGTGAACCCGATATTACTAACCCTGAGCACGTATGTCCGAGGAGCTTAGCGCACTTGAAGAATTTGTGAAGGAATTACTTGTTAATCTCAGGACTGATAAAATCATGTCGGAAAGAAGGATGTCTGTAGGTGTACAAGAATCATCGACAGAAGGAGTCCAAGCTTCTCCATCGACTTCTTGTGGAGTAGGAACCTCTAGAATCATGACATAAATGAGAACAAAGCATAGAGACGATCTCTTGAATGCCAAGTTGATTCCAAGCATCTTACCTGTGTATATACCTCCTCTGAGCGGTGCAGTGAATAGAGATAGTGTGCCTAGAGATTTTGACTATGCCTTGGTCACTGCGTACCTCCTAAAAGGGATACACGTAGTTCGCAAAGACTAGGATAAGATAGAAGTGCTGAAGTTTAGTGACTTCAACCTTGGAGACCGTAAATCTTACAGTATGCTCACCCCACATAAGTATTTGGCCAAGACGAAAGGAAAGAATTCAAATATTATCCCCTAACCTTGGAACCATAACCTCACGTAGTCTACCCTGCTTAATGTTATGAAGATCCCACACTTCGGATGACATCAAGATTTAAACTCATGTGTTAAGTTGTTGTTATCCTGTTACCATGGAGGATATTTATGGTTGAACCGACGTATCATAGTGGATCTGACCTTGATCCATCAGATCACTAGGCTAAGCATGCAGGGCCTCGACCGACAAGATTTTTACCCTAGGAAGACTGCAGATCTCTCTCTTGCACCGAAGATAAAGGATACATATGAGAATGTCAAGAAGGGCACACAAGGCTACAAGGTAGCCTCTATCCATAATAGCACAGTGAGCCTAACCTGTCAACTAATTCCTGGGAAATTAGTTCGCAAGAACCGACCCACCCAAGTGACCGGATTCGTAGTAGACCTCACAGGAAAGTGAGTCGAGGGTGTACAGATGAATTGGGCACACTACCTTGTAAACCAGCTAGAGATTGATTGCAGGGAAGCACAGGACCAAGGGTATGAGTTCCATTTCAGCGGGCTCCTCATACTAATCACATTCATTGCATGGGAAATGTCGAAAGGTGCGACCTTTGTAGACATCAAACCCTTTGAACCATTGGTTGTGAAGTTCAGTACCCTGTGGTACTCAAATGATATGAATAAATAATGGAAGTCAAATGTCATGTTTCATTCATATTATAATCAATTGAAATTAGCTATCTAGTATACACTGCACATCACTCCAAACACCCTCTACAGGTTTTGGCCCATGATGAAGTTCAGCACAGATAGACACTTTCTTTACATCACAGCATGTGCTGATGAGCACAAAAAATAGTTATAGTCCTATTATAAATTAACAGAAGAAGATATGGAGGATCTCACAAAGGAATGGTTAGTGGACCTCCTTATTCCAACTGACCCTATGGAGATATCTGATGTAGATAGACTGGAAATTGCACAGGATATACCTAGACCTAGCATGCGACAAAATATCAACGAAGTGCAAGACCTAAGAAGTGCCTCATTGAAGACTACTTCCATCATGCCAGAGAAATAGGGTGATGATGAAGAGTTAGAAGAATTCGAACAAAAGCACAAAGATGAAGAAAATATTTTGAAGAAGACAAAGGGTTCACCTCAGAAACCTTCTTCCTGGAAGAAGTCCAAAGCTCTCATGACTGAGCTATAGACCACACTGACCCCAAACAACTTCAACTTCATCGTCACAACTCTGAATGATGTTGCGATGGAGATAGTAGAGAAGCAAGAGACTAAACAAGAGGAGATGTACAATCAGATTGATATATATCTCTAAGGAGTGTAGCAGGCACTTTAGTCAAAGCACGCCATCTCCACTACGCCCCTGTCAATTGAAACATCAGAAGTAGGATATGAGCTAGCTCAACTCCACCAGATTGTTGATATAGTCAAAGCTCACCTTTGACAGGCTCAAGAAGAAACAACGCAAGCCACTCCGGCTTTAACATAGGTACAGGGAGTTCTTATGGAGCAGCGCAACACGTCAGAACAAGAAAAGATTCCTCTCCAAGAAAAATGGGATACAAAGAAAGAAGAACTACAACAAAGCAAGGAACAATTGCGCACAAATAAACTCAAGATAAAGGAACTGGTCAACAGAGAACTTTGATCTGTGACCATCATCAAAGTATAGAAAGAATAACGGGTTCCACAGCAAGTGGCACAATTGGAATAAGTGATCTAGAAGCTTTGGCAATGAATCACAGATCTAGATCTTCACACAGTACCTGAGACCCCGCAAAAGATCAAAGACCAAAGAGAAATAAATGTAGGAAGCACAGTTGACAGACTGAAATATATTACCTTGGAGTGCAAGCAGCTAAGTAGCTGTAGCACCCAGACATATGAGAACCTCATCGAGAACCCAGATCTATATAAATTGGAATCACAACTCCAGGACGTGAAGTATGAAGCTAAAAATCTACAAATGCAGCTGAAGGCCCTACCACCCGTAGAAAGAATGAAGAGATCTCATGAGCAGTGCACGATCCAGCAGCAGATCCGTATGATCTAGAGAAAAGTGGTGGACGTGACTCAACGACTTCAACCGGTGCAAGATAAGGCATGTCATTTGTTCACATAGGTTGAAAGCCGAGGAGGAGAGCTAGAAAAGGTTGTGAGTGAAATAGAACAATGCCTAGAGGGATCTGTCAATGATGCACTCATCTAGGATTTTTTTGAGCAAGAGGCTATAGCACAACATTAGGTCGAAGCAGCTTGAGCCAAACTGGAGGTATTTGAGGCTGAATTACGTATACCAAAGTGACTCGGGATGAGTCACAAGTGAGTCTTGGGGGCTTGTTGGCTCTTGACCAAGTTTTGGGAGATACTTGGTCATGTTTGACCATTTTTGGGACTTCGATAGCTTGTCAAAGATGGAGCACCAGATGAAGTGGAGATTGCAGAATCTCGACCCACTTTTGGGTCCCTTTTGGGTTTTTGGGAATATGTAATGGGAAAGGGATGTCAGCCCATGGGTTTACCCATTCTTAGGCTCACTTTTGTAATGTATAAATAGATATCTAGGCATCTATCATAATACATAGAGATGTATGTGATGTAAGCCAAGTGCTAATAGATTTTGTAAGTGCTTTGTGCATGATTGTAAGAGGCTTGCAGAGCTAAGTGCAGGTCGTTGTAAGGAGTTGTGGAAGGCTTTGTGTTGTAACGCAAGGAAGAAGGATCTAGCAAGATGCGCAGATCTTCTGTCCTATATGAAGAAGGTTTTTGGTGGCTCTGTGTTGTAATAGATTGAAGATGCTAATAAAGAAGAAGAGTTGGTGGACGTATCCCCAGGGTGGGGGTGAACCACGTAAATCTGTGTGTTATGATTTGTGTTTCAACTTGATGTGTTTATCCCTTCTTTTTCTAAGTGATTTGATATATTTAGATAGATCTACTTATGCTTTGTGCTTCTTAGAGGCGTTTGAATGTTATCTCTAACATGTATGAAGATGCTTAGTGCTGATCTACCAGATCTGATATGTTTTACTATTGTTGAGTGTTGAAATACCTTAGATGTAAGTGAATGTTGCGATGCTCTGTGTTATCTACGAAGTAGAGTAATGGTTGAATATTGATAATCTATTGGTGCTAAGTGCTCTATAAATGATATAATCACAGATCTGTGTCCTAGCTAAGGTTATAGACACATTATTCTTGCAACCACCCCTGCCTCTACCTCGAGTGAGAATTCATCTACTTCGCAGGTGTTTCTGAAAGGGTCAGTAGTTAGGGTTTTGTTGGTGCGCTCTTGTAGCATTGAATATTGGGTCATCCCCTGTGCCAACACCACCCAAGAAGTGGTAAGGGAAAAGATATTAACTTTCAACCCATTGGAAGTACATCAGCATTGCAAAGTCACTATGATAGGAGAAGATAAGAATAATAATGGAAAGAGGAATCCAGAAATAGTTAGAGAGACTTAGATTAAAAGAAATAAGGCAAGGAATCTTAGTAAGAAGAAATAGACATTGGAAAAGCTATAGGAAGTTACAAAAAAGACTTCACACAAGGTAGGTGTTATCCCTGAAATTTCATCTGCAAATGGTTACAGGAATCCAACATCTCCAAACACCTACTAGTTCACTCATGGTATAAAATAATGCATTTCCAAAGGGCATAAACTATAAAATTGGTTATAAAATCATCATGCACTCATAATTCAAAGGAAGCACACACAGGTGCGCCAGTCATAAATGCCAAAAAAGTGCACATGCACCCGATACGTTATTCTGGATGCAAAAAGCCATGCACACTTCAGAACGATGCATTAATGATTTTGGTCGGCCTCCCACCCACTTCTGGTTCAGCTCCCAAGTCGATTTGACCCCCTTGGTACTCCTCTTAGTTTCTTTTTCAAACACATATTAAATTCGTAAGGGCCCATGCATGCCCGCATGCTACAAAGATAGGATAGTTTTTGAAGCTACTTTCTTAGTTTACATCACTAGGGGAGTTTAAAGGTTATTGTAACAAGCACATACATGATCACATGTCCGCAATCTAGGATATTCTTTTAAATATTTATTAGATTAAATCACATTACGGAGTTTAAAGGATTGGTAAGGACCCATATGTCCACATGCTATATTTATAGGGACTTTAAAATTTGGTAAGGTTGTTGTTGAGACTTGGAATTGACATTCTTATTACCCTATTTTACTCTTCACCTATACCTTTTTGGACCTATCTAAATCTTGAGTGAATGATAAGAATGCTATCACTTGCCAGTATTAAAGTCATAAGGTAAAGTATGGCTAATTCATGTATTTTGTGGTTTATTGAGTTAAGGAATTAAATATTTCATGTACTAATGCTCGATTTGTCATATGATCTTTGACCCCTAGATGACTAGCGTTCTTGTACCAGATCTATTGCGATCCAGTATCTGCACACCAAGATTGTTGTTGTCTGATCTGGTACCAAACACGTCCTAAATCTTACCTGTGGTGATCTGGTACCAATGAACAGACTCTATTATGGTCCGGTACCAACGAACACACTCTGTTATGGTCTGGTACCAATGGTCACACTCTGTCATGATCCGGTACCACCTTTTTCACCCTGTTGAGATCCAGTACAATCTGCCTATTACGATATGGTACTCATATGGAAGAGCCCAATGCACTAAGTTAAGTGCTAGATCTCACCTAAGTCAAATGGTGGGCATCTATTTGCTATGATCAGGACAGTTTGTTAATTGCCTCATCCTCATGCACTTCGTGTCATGAGGATGATGTTGAAGATGTAACCTAATGATAAACTTAAACAACTGATTGATTTGCAAATCCCTTCACCTCCTTGTGTTTCACGATGCAGACTATTAAATAGTTGTGGCAAGGATGGTAGAAGAGGAGGAGAGTTAGCATGTTATCAATGTGTAAGCAATGTATGATAATATAGAACATTTCTAAGTAAATATTAATGAAAAGCCATTTCATTCCCATATTTTGATTATCTATGATTGAGAATGAGTTTAGTTGTTAAAGAGAGTTTTGATTTTATGTGTTGAAGTGTGAGTGAGAGTAATGTGTGCATTAGAAGCAAGCTTCATGTAGACTTTAGCAGCTGACCTATTGTAGCGACAAGGGCCCACTGCCCGACAAAGGTCAGCCTATTTGTAGATTAGCATTAACGTTTTTTTTCAATAGTCTAAATATTGAATTAGTTAAATTTTTAACTTTGTTTGATGATAACACTACGGTTTAGATTAAAATTTCCATTTTATAATTCCTTAGATATTTAATTACTTTGTTTTTACATGTACTATGTTTCTATTCTCATGATTTTGGTTTCCTTGAGTGATCATAGTTGTTGGCAGCAATAGTCAAAACTACTTGGAGAAGACCTAGTGAAGTTCAATGTGAACCACAACAGAACCAACATATTGACTGTTGAACTACCTATGCTATGCTAAGTGATGTGTGATTTCCTTTCAGAAAGTGTGGATTGTATAATTAGTTTCTGGGTCAGACATCAGAGTTGATCTATCAACCAATTCCATCTCATACTTGCATGTGCCATAATGGAATAGATAGCCTCTCTTTGAAAGACAACCAAAGTACATTACAACTTGCTATTTTGATTTGTTTTCGGCCTACATAATCTCATTTAATTCTATACTCATGACATTAGGAATTACCTTTCTTACTGGTGTCTTGTCACTCTGTTGATTACGAATCCTAGATTGATAATTAATGAGTGCATTATATTAGACATATAAGTAGCAAAACATTTTGGCACCGTTGTCGGGGAGTTGCAAATGGTAGGAAGTAATCATTTACCTTATATTGTTTGCATAAATTTTAATGTTTTAAAAGGTTGCTTGAGGGAGGAGGATAAAACATTTAAGACGTGAGTGAAGAGCCACGTGGCCACTAGAGTGGGGTTCTCCGAAACCAAGTTTTCTTCTTACCTTCTAGATAGAATTAGTATTTCAATTCAGCTAAAAAATCAAATTTCCATTTTATGCATAGATATAGAGATAACAAGGGTAGATTTGTAAGCTTCAAAGATTCAAAAACAAACCCCCCCACTAATCCAACTAACACTGGTGCAGGAAAAATTCCACCAACAGAAAATTCAAGGGGAGCTAGTGAGGGTCCAGAAGGAGAACCTAAAATGGAAGAATTAGTATTGGGACAGGTAGAACGTGAGTCTGTTGAACATTTGGGAGACACAGAAAATCCAGTCTGAACCATCCATCAGTAGAATGGCAGAAGAAGAAGGAAATCAAGCTACAAAGACTGAGACCTTTGGGTTTCCAATCTTGGATATTTCCAGAAATGTCAGCATGAAGAATATCCCACTATCATCATTACCTACTTTCAGAGGTATGTCAACTGAAGATCCAAATTTATTTTTATTTTAGTTTGACATATTATGTAGAAGCTATAACTACTCAGACGATGCCCAAAAACCTAATCATTTTCCTGCTACAATGAAGGATTCAGCCTTAAGATGGTTCATGAGCTTAGGAGAAAACACAATCCTTTCTTGGGATCAAATGAAAGATACTTTTTTACAAAAATACCAAGACTATTGTAAGGATAATATTAAAAATGACATTTTTAAAATGCACCAAATAGAAGATGAAAGTCCTGAAGACTACCCAGAAAGGTTCTTATACAACTATCAAAAGTCAAAACTATTCACCTCAGACCCAGTTGTAGTAAGAATTGTATTCTTGAAAGGTCTTAGGGATGATTGCATAGAAGTTTTAAACTTGTTGAGTTCAGGAGATGTACACCAAAAACCTTTTGCAGAAATTGCATATTACTGTAGGAGATACTCAAGAGGACAAGCTAAAATGGGCAAAGGACCAAGAGATCCCTTTAGAAGAAATACAAAACAAAGTTCAAGGACTGTCACCAGAACTGAGTTAGGAAACTTATTGGAAAACTTTAAAACAGACATCCTGAGTACAATAAGTAACTAATTAGATACTCTGAAATTGAAAAAGAAACAAGAAGAATATGCTTTAGCAATATTTTGTCATAGATGCCAAAAGAAGCACAATAATGAGAAAGAATTCCCATTAAATGTCATAGAAATTTGTGGTCTTTGTACTCTAGAACACCCCACATCTGAGTGTCCAACCTTGCTTGAATTACAAGCCATGTATAGGGGAGGGGGAGTCTCACAAGAACAATCATACCCTTTTAGAAGACCTTGGAGAGCCCAAAATCCTAATACATTTTATGATCCTAATACACAATATCAACAACAACATAGGGGTCCTTCCCCAATGACTTATCCACAATGGACACCTCAACAAACTCAGCCTTGGCAACAAGGTTGGAGGGGACCTATGTATGGAAATCCCTCTTACCCTACATATCCACAGTACCCTGCAAACATTTCCCAAATACTACCTGGATTCAACCCACCACAGATCCAAGCTTTACTCCCACCTCCTATAAAACAACAATTTACAACCCCTTGAATCCTAATCAGTAGCAACAAGTATCTATAAGTCCCAATCAACAACCACAAAACCAAGCTGCCCACAATCCTTCGAGACCAACAACAATCCCTGCCCAGCCAATCCTTAACCCCAATAATCGACCCACCCACCCTGTACAGAATACACAAGTTCAAACCTTTCCCACCTATGAAATTCAACTACAATCTGGGAAAGTTGTAAACCAATCAAATCCTACAGTAATTATTCAGGAAGAAAATGATAATCATTCTGAGGAAGAAAACATTCAAACCACCCCTATATAAGAAGAGGCCTCCCCTCCTATCCCAATCACTTCTTAGTCTATATGAGTACTCCAACAAATTAATCTTCCACCTTACCTCGAAAGACTGTTAGTGAAGAAACCTGACCCACCCTTACACAGAGATATAGAAGATGAATTATGAAATGTGTGCATAAAAATACCTCTTCTACAAGCTATTAAGGATATCCTTATTTACACCAAAATTATAAGGGATCTTTGCATTAAGAAACCAAGAAGGAAGAAGAAGGAACCTCCTCTTGTTCAGGTAGTGGGACTATTATCTGAATTCATTTCTGAAATGCCATACAAGTATAATGATCCTAGAAACCCAGTTGTCACTATTGAAATTAATTGCATTTCTCTACCAAACACACTCATTGATTTGGGTGCAACTATTAATGTAATTCCCTTTGACACTATGAAGAAGCTTCAAATCAATCAGATCAGACCAACCCAAACCATGATCGAGTTGGTAGATATATCAGTCATTAGCCCTGCAAGAAGTCTAGATGATGTCACAGTCACCCTAGATTCTTGGGAATATCCAATAGACTTTTTAGTCATCTATTCTAAATCATCCTCCAAACCAAGACACCCTGTGGTTCTTGGTCGCCCTTGGCTAGCCACAACAAATGCCTTTATCAGTTGTCGGTCTGGTGAGATGACTATATCCAATGGCACGCATAGCCAAAAACTTGTTCTCTTCCCTCCTGCCCAACCGACATAGGAAATACCTATTTGGTTAGAAAACCCTTATGGAGAGGAAGATTGCATCAGACCTATGTTAACACTTGAACAAATAAGAGGAATACAAGAACAATCAAATGAACAATTCTTAAGCTTATTTTTGGATGACACAAATTGCATTGAATACCCAAGGTCTTTTATAGAATTGTCACATATTTTTAGTTCCAAATTTCAACAAACTTGGCACCCTGATATCACTCAATTATACACTTTATCACTAGCCTCTGCAGATAAGGAAGAAACTACTGAACTTGTTGACATTAGCCCAGGAAAAACTTTGTATATCAACTCTAGTTTGGAACCAGAACAAAAGACACAAGTGATTGAAATGCTCCAAAGACAATTTGATGCCTTTGCATGGGATTATACAGACATGAAAGGCATTCACCCTGACACATGCACACATCATATCTACACTAATGACCAAATCAAACCAGTCAGATAGCCTTAGTGAAGGATGAATCTAGCCCTTAAAGATACTGTAAAAGAGGAATTACAAAAACTCCTCCGAGCTAATCTCATATACCCCATTTCAGATCGTCAATGGGTATCTCCACTTGTCATAGTTCCCAAGAAAAATGGTAAGTCGAGGATATGTGTAGACTTCCATGAGTTAAACAAAGCCAGCCATAGGGATTACTTTCCCTCACCATTTATTGACCAAGTGTTGGATACCCTGTCCGGAAAGAAGTATTTTTCATTCTTGGATGGGTATAGTGGTTACAACCAGATACAAATAGCACCCGAACACTAAGAAAATACCACTTTCACCTGCCCTTGGGGCACATATGCTTATAGGGTGCTCCCTTTCGGACTTTGCAATGCCCCTGCCACTTTTCAAAGAGATGTCCTAGCCATTTTCTCTGACTTGACCAATGATTGTGTGGAAGTCCACATGGATGACTTTATAGTCCATGGAAAAGACTTCCAGGAAGCATTGGCCAATTTAGAAAAAGTCTTGATTAGGTGTAAGGAAACTAACCTTTCCTTAAGTAATGAAAAATAAAAAATGATGCTTACTGAAGGAATTGTTTTGGGACATCACATTTATCGTTCTGGCATGAGAGTCGATCTAGCAAAGATTTATATCATCACACAAATCAAAATACCTTCCTCACAAAAGGAAGTCCACAGTTTTTTAGGACATGCTAGCTACTATAGAAGATTCATTCCAAATTTTACAAGCCTAGATACCCCTTTATTCAAATTATTATCCAAAGAAGATGAATTTATGTGGGATGATGAATGCCAGATATCTTTTGAAATTTTAAAACAGAAATTGTCAACTACCCTTGTATTAAGAGGACCAAATTGGTCCCTTCCTTTTCATATATGTATTGATGCCTCAGACACAGCCCATGGGGCAGTCCTTGGACAAAGAGAAAATCAAATTCCCTATGTTATTTACTTTGTCAGTAAAAATCTGTCTCCAACTGAAGTTAATTATCCGATCACATAAACAGAACTGCTAGCTATAGTCCATGCTATCAATAAATTTAGACACTATATTACTGGATATCAAGCTTTTGTACATACTGATCATTCAGCCATCTGATTCTTAATGAACAAACCTGTAACAAATCCTAGAGTTACAAGATGGATTTTATTATTACAAGAGTTTAATATCAATATTATTGATAGACCTGGTAAAGATAATCTTGTGGCTAATTTCTTATCTAGAATGATTCATCTGGGAGATAATGCACTAGTAGAAGATACCTTTCCTGATGAAAATTTATTTGCTATTTCTACCTTCACTCCATGGTATGCAGATGTTGCTAACTATCTTGTGACAGGGAAGAATCCTCAGAAATTGTCTCCTAGAGAAAAACAGAAAGAAATTCAACTAAGTGCAAATTACATGTGGCACGATGATTGCCTCTACAAAATAGGACTAGATTTGGTAATCAGGAGATGTGTAAGGGAAGATGAAATTCATGATACTTTACAAGCCTTCCATGATGGCCCCTGTGGAGGACACTTTGTATACAAAGGGACTGCTTACAAAGTTATGCAATCAGGTTACTACTGGGCTCATATTTTTAGAGATGCTAAAACCTATGTATCCAATTTCGATGAATGTCAACGAATGGGTAAGCCTACTGCACGAGACCAAATTCCACTTCAAGCCCAAGTAGTCATTGAACCATTCGAGAAATGGGCATTAGATTTTGTAGGGCCCATTAACCCTACATCTAAAAAGAAAAAGTATATACTTGTATGCACTGACTATGTGACTAAATGGGTTGAAGCAAAGGCTTTACTAGCTGCTAATGAACAATCGGTGGTATATTTCCTTTTTAATGATATATTTACTATATTTGGTGTACCGAGAGAAACTGTGATTGATCAGGGAACCCAATTCACCTCTCATCTAGTCAAAGCTGTTACAGAATAGTACCAAATCATACACAGGAAATCTACACCCTATCATCCACAAGAAAATGGGCAAGTAGAATCCACCAACAAAGTTATTGAATCCATTCTTACCAAAACAATATAGCTGCACCATAAGGATTGGGCTAACAGATTATTAGAAGCCTTATGGGCTTATAGAATCACCTGGAGGAATATAATGGGACATACACCCTATGAGTTAGTATATGGGAAGAAGGTGCTTCTCCCTATAGAATTTCAGATCAAAACCTTCAGGATTGTAGTACAAGTTGGCATGAACTTGGATGAAGCCCAACAACAAAGACTCTTGTGACTTAATGATTTGGATGAAACCAGGAAGGAAGCACTTCAAAGGACTACCCTCATTCAAGAACAGAGAACAAAATGGCATGACAAGTATCTCAAAAAGAAAAAATTTCAACAAGGAGATTGGGCCCTATTGTATGATAGTAGATTCATGAGCTTCAAAGGTAAGTTAACCACCCATTGGATGGGACCTTACAAAATTGACACTAACTATGATAATGGTTCAATCAGTATCAATACAATTGATGAGCAATAGACACCACTACTTATGAATGGTCACCGATTGCGAATTTACAATAAACTTTTGTCCAAAGAAGAATTCCTGACTCGTATACTACAAAATTCAGACATGTATATGATCAGTAAGGAAGGAGACCCTCCTACTGACCCACATTGATTGAATGGTTTATTTTAAACTTTTTGTACATAGGTTTGATCGAATTTTGATAATAAGCTGAAGATAACAAAAGACCTTTACCTCCTTTTTGTCTTACTTTCGTAAATTTTCTTTTATTTCGTAAGCAAGTTTTTAATAATCTATTTGATCCTTCATGAATTTTCTAAATATCAGTTGTAGGTATCAACAATATTATGTTCTATTTCAGTACCAGAAATCTTGTTCTGATCCAGTACCAGTCCAGTACCAGTCCGGTACCAGAATCTGTCCTTCTGCAGTACTATCAAGACATATTGACAAGCATATTTTAAAATCTTATGTCAATAAATATGAAGTATGAAAACATGCAACAACCACTTAAGATGGAACCACGGTACCAAAAGCACTATCAAATAGCATCCCTTCTATTGACGACTAAAGGGAAGTATTTTAATTTCTTTTGGTTTTGTCGCTGAGAAGTATTTTAATTTCTTTTGGTTCTGTTGCTAAGAAGTATTTTAATTTATTTTGGTTCTGATGCTTAAAAACAAACTAAAAAGAGGGACACAATCTTTACCCATGATTGCTCAAAGAACCATAATCCACTTTAAAGACTAGAAGTTGCCTTTACCCAGTATTCAACATGATTTAAAGAAAAATATATTAGCCTATAAGCAACTATCTCACCATAACCAGATTTCAATAGTATTCATTGGATTATCTTATTAAAGAATAACATATGAGTATATGAACACTCTCTACCGTGGGAGAACTACCAAAACTTTTATGGCAGAGGATGTACCAGTACCCCAAGGAAACTTTACGTCATTCTCTTATGGACAACTTCAAACAAAATTATACATCTAGATCACTCTAAAAGAAATAATGTGCATAAAAGTTTATTTTTCCTTCAGACAAATCTTTAAAAAGACATACAAAAGAAGAGTATATGCCTTCCAACCCAATACCATCCCACCCTGTAAAAAGGTTTTCAGACGAGCCTCCCCTGTCACTGTGCAAAGCACTCTTTAATACAAACCAAAATAGGTGACTATGGACAAGAAGCCTCTAATGGAAAAAGGGTTTAAGAGACTAACCCACCGGGATACTGAAAAAGTCTACTGGCAGTGGGTATCGGTCTGTGGTATGACTAGGCAAACCCATCAGGGTACTAAACAGGCCTGTTGCCAATGGGGAATTCTACCTGGGGAAGGAACCTCTCACTAATTATCACAACTACCCCACCGGAGTACTGAACAGGCTTGATGGTAGTGGGTTCTGGTTAAAACATGTCTCATCTATATTTGTTTGATTGAAAAATCCACTTTTTTCCATCTAAAACAAAAAGAGTAAAGGTCATTATTAGCTCTCATGAGATACAAAATCCCAGATGAATTAGCAATATAATTCTCCAAGAAAATGTCCATTTGAGAATCACCCTAAGTCAACTTACCGGTCTAACATCTAAAGCCTACACTATCTAAGAAGAAAACTTCTTAAGAGTGGATCCCTAACTAGGGAACCTAATCTACTCATATTGTGAAATTTATCTATAACATCCAATGATAGTAAAACTCTGAAGAAAGTTAGGTGGGATCTGTTCTTTTGGCAAAAATATATGTATTTCCCTATTTCACTGTTGAATGCTACCTCTGTCAATATTCCATTAAAGGAAGGGCAATTTCATTTTTGGCATGAGATGCAAACATAGATGTATTCCCCTATTTCATTACTGAGTGCTACCTCTGTCAATATTCCATTAAAATAAGTACAATTTCATGTTTGGCATAAGATGCAAACATAGATGTATTCCCCTATTTCACTGTTGAAAGCTACCTCTGTCAATATTCCATTAAAAGAAGGGAAATTTTATTTTTGGCATGTGATGCAAACATAGATGTATTCCCTTGTTTCACTTCTTAATGCTACCTCTATCAATATTCCATTAAAAGAAGGGCAATTTCATTTTAGGCATGAGATGGAAACATAGATGTATTCCCCTATTTCACTGATGAATGTTACCTCTGTCAATATTCCATTAAAAGAAGGGCAATTTCATTTTTGGCATGAGATGAAAACATAGATGTATTCCCCTTTTTCACTGTTGAATGCTACCTCTATTGATCATCCATTCCAACAGGGGCAATTTCATTTTTTTGCATGATATCATATGATAAGTAATAAGTTGTACTTCTAAAAATTGATTGATTCCTTTTACTCTTGTCATCTTTTCTCCATTATGATATCAAATGTTGAATCTTCTTTCCTATAGAGATACAATATTTTCAGCATGGGGGAGGGTCAAAGAGCCCCTTCAGAACTCCTTTTCAGACTCAAATGATCACTCTACACAAAAGAAGATATGCACATTAGAAGTACAGGACATTCCCATACCAAGTTTTCAAGAAGCTTCAGTCTAAAAGGATGAATTTTGACAAATTACAAGAAGTCACACATACTATGGGCATCGATCACACAAAGGTGAAAGCAAAGGTAAAATGGTATTTATTTTCCTATGCTCATAAAACTACAATAAATATGAAAAGCTATACTAAATCCTATGACCTTAGTATTAAACCCATGCGCCTATCCCTCATACCTATATGCCTAAACCTAATTAATCCTCTCATAGCCCTTGAACATGGTTAAAGGAAAAAATCATATCAAAATATGAAGCATACATAGCAAAGATAACCCATGAATATATTTCATCCTCAAGCAAATTCATGAACCTATCATATATCCTAAACCATGATCCAACATTAATTTCACCCCTGGAACGTCCAATCACCTATTCTAAAATGATGCTTTGATACCCGATGTCTTATCCTCATCATTACAGTAACGAGTATATAAGAAATGGCTTATCTAGTGGCAAAGCCATCCAGATAAGCTTCTTTTGGTCATAATTTTTCCTTACAACACCCTCACTCAAACTTACCATTCGTAACACCATCACCATACTTCTCCCTGTCGTGAGTTTTTCTCCAGTTCTAAGCCTGCTCCTTTCCAGTACCAAACCCTCCATCAATTCACTACACCCTTGTGATACAACCAAACTCTTTTCTCAACTTATAACGATGGTTGTTACGAGACACGAACCGGTTTTCCAAGTTTATAGGGAAACCGAGGAATACCAATTATATCAAGAAAAATATGCTAGATTAGGGTGGATACCATTTCTAGAAAATTTTACAGGCTGGAATGAGGAGATATCTCAGGAATTTATACAAGGATATGATGGAGAGACGACATGTATAGGAAACCTACAACTGATAATTAATGAAGCACCAGTAAGGGAGGTTACGGGATTGCCTAGCAGAGGAGCTAAATACTTCAAAGGTGTGGAGATTAACAAAGAGATGTGCCAACAATTATTGAAGGAAGATCATCAACATCCTGACTGGAAGAAAGGGATCCCTAGAAATTACATCAAAAAAGAATACCACCCAATGATTACCAGTCTTCAATGATTTGTCACCTGTGAAGGCAGGTATGTCGTGACTTTCATTTATCACCTTAGGCTCCTATTGCATTTTGACGGAGGCCCTGAAATCGATTTTCCCTATTTTCTATGGATGAGTTTGAATAAAATGGTAAGGGGTGTTAAATACATCTCAAAAATAGAAAATACTAGCATCTACCATCAAGGTTTCATTAAAATGCTAGTTTTGCATGAGCTTAGGAAACAGAGGATTAGTTGGAAAAACCTTATCACACAACACCTTCCCATAAGAAAGAAATCTGTGGAGGAAACCCAGCATGGTCCAAATAAAAGTAAAGAACCCCAACAGAAAAAGAGCAAGAAGGATTAAAAAACTCCACCATCATCTAGGGCAGAGAGACAACATGAAAAGGTAGGGTCCTCCTCCATAATAAAAAAGACTTCTAAAATCTCCGAATTAAAAGGTATAAACAAAGTAGTTGAGGAGAGTTCCATGGTGGCAGTTGAGAAAGAGGACCATCATAAAATGATAAATAAAAGGAAGCATAGCTCAAAAATTAAGAGTAAACAGTATGTGGCACAACCCCCTGTCACCACTTCACAATTAGAGAGGAAGAAAAGGAAGCCTGCAAGCATTCCTGATCCGGTTCCTCCTTGTAAAATAACTACAAGGAGCATGGAAAAGAAGGGAAAAACAATAGTTACTCCTCATACATAGGAAGATCAAATAGACCTTACCTCCCCTTCTGAGGATCTACCAATTCAAGATGACATCCCTATCTTGACTGAAGAGTAAGCCACTATTAGTCTATGTGGGATGAGGGAGGAAGTCAAGGAGAGGGAGTGCACCCATCCAACAATGGTAGAATCAACAAAGAATTTGAAAAAAGAACAAATGAAGAAAAGGATTTGGGAATTACAAAAACAAAATTAGGAACTCCAACAGGATGTAAAGGAATATCAACTCTTGAATAGATATATCAAAAAGGAAAATGAGCAGTTGAAAGCAACCAGCCAACAAATTCAAGACGACCATGAGGAGACCTCTAAAAAGTTAACGAAGGTATTAAGACTCCTACAATATGTTAGGGTCATCAAAAGGGAGCTTAGAGAAGAGGCTTCAACCATCAATATCATTGATCCACCCAAGTAAAGAACACAGTCTCAAGTTTTGGAAATTTTGGATTTTGTTTTCAATTGCATGAGGACATGCAATGATTTTGGCATGGGGGAATGTTGAGACTTGGAATTGACATTCTTATTACCCTATTTTACTCTTCACCTATACCTTTTTGGACCTATCTAAATCTTGAGTGAATGACAAGAATGCTATCACTTGCCAGTATTAAGGTCATAAGGTAAAGTATGGTTAATTCATGTATTTTGTGGTTTATTGAGTTAAGGAATTAAATATTTCTTGTACTAATGCTCGATTTGTCATATGATCTTTGACCCCTAGATGACTAGCGTTCCTATACCAGCTCTGCCATGATCTGGTACCTGCACATCAAGATTGTTGTTGTCTGATCTGGTACCAAACGCGTCCTAAATCTTACCTGTGGTGATCTGGTACCAATGAGCACACTCTGTTATGGTTTGATACCAACGAACACACTTTGTTATGGTCCGATACCAACGGCCACGCTCTTTCATGATCCGGTACCACCTTTTGCACCCTGTTGAGATCCGATACCATCTGCCTGTTATGATCCGGTACTCATATAGAAGAGCCCAATGCACTAAGTTAAGTGCCAGATCTCACCTAAGTCAAATGGTGGGTGTCTATTTTCTATGATAAGGATAGTTTGTTAATTGCCTCATCCTCATGCACTTCGTATCATGAGGATGATGCTGAAGATGTAACCGAATGATAAACTTAAACAACTAATTGATTTGCAAATCCCTTCACCTCCTTGTGTTTCACGATGCAGACTATTAAATAGCCATGGCAAGGATGGTAGAAGAGGAGGAGAGTTAACATGTTATCAATGTGTAAGTAGCGTATGATAATATAGAACATTTCTGAGTAAATATTAATGAAAAGCCATTTCATTCCCATATTCTGATTATCTATGATTGAGAATGAGTTGAGTTGTTAAAGAGAGTTTTGATTTAATGTGTTGAAGTGTGACTGAGAGTAATGTGTGCATTAGAAGAAAGCTTCCTATAGACTTCAACAGCTGACCTGTTATAGCAGCAAGGGCCCACAGCCCAAAAAAGGTCATCCTATTTGTAGATTAGCATTAGTGTTTGTTGTCAATAGTCTAAATATTGAATTAGTTAAAGTTTTAACTCTGTTTGATGATAGCAGTACAGTTTAGATTAAGATTTCCATTTTATAATCGCTTAGATTTTTAATTACTCTGTTTTTACATGTACTTTGTTTCTTTTCTCATGAGTTTGGTTTCCTTGAGTGATCATAGCTATTGGTAGCAATAGTCAAAACTACTTGGAGAAGACCTAGTGAAGTTCAGTGTGAACCACAACAGAACCAACATATTGACTATTGAACTACCTATGCTATGCTGAGTGATGTGTGATTTCCTTTCAGAAAGTGTGGATTGTATAATTAGTTTCTGGGTTAGACATCAGAGTTGATCTATCAACCAATTCCATCTCATACTTGCATGTGCCATAATGGAATAGATAGCCTCTCTGTGAAATACAACCAAAGTACATTGTAGTTTGTTATTTTGATTTGTTTTCAGCCTGCATAATCTAGTTTAATTCTATACTCGTGACATTACGAATTACCTTTCTTACCGGTGTCTTGTAACTCTGTTGATTACAAATCCTGGATTGATAATTAATGAGTGCATTATATTAGACATATAAGTAGCACAATAGTTGTACCAATGGCATCGAGCAAATTAGGTAATCAAGACTTGTAAGGACCACACGAAGTCCACATGCTGCAAGGTGACACCTAACTTATTAAAAATTTGGCACACTTTCAATTGTTCACACACAAAGTCACTACTCACTCATATAGTTTCATCTAGAATCATGGAGGCTGAAGTAAGTTTTCTCCAAAGGGATTCTGAAATGCCCCACCCTTTTCTTGATGAGACTATCCACTCCCACTTAATTAAAATGAGATTGGTTGAGACCCCCAGATTCTCAAACAACCACATCTAATTTTTTTCTAAAAGCTCACTAAGTTTTCCTCCGCAGGAGGTGCCAAAAGAAATTTTTTAGTCTAGGTAGGATCCCGGGGAAAGGCATCCAAATAACTCCCCATTATCTAGTTCTCACATCTTCAAAACATTAGAAGTTGTCAAATAGGAACTTTAAATCCACCAAATCAAGTGTTCCTAACACTATAAGGAAGGGATATACCCATGAAGGGTCGAAGGTAGAGGTCTGATTGTTCTGTGCGTCCCCCCTTGAGGCACCCACCTCTTAGATGGGATCCATCCCATGACCCATTTCTGAGAACGAAAATCTAAATGCCACACTTTGACCAAGGTACTTAGTGACCAAATTTTAGGACATCTACCCAAGTGGAAATTGTGGGTTTCAATTGCACCTTGATCGAATTTTGTGTGGCTATTGAGAAATATCGCCAACTCTTTCGGGATATGCACCCTCTACCCCTCATTATAACTGATTATATCATCCTTCACTAGTTCCTCTTCTAGTGGCTTAAGACCCCACTGTTGAGTGCTATTGGAAGGTCCAGTGTTATTTGAGAGGAAGGACGTTATGTCTTTTAGGACACAAGCATTTGTTTTCTTTGTTCTTCCACGCGGAAAAAATCCCCCTATCCACATATATGCTTATTTATCAATTGATTTATGTATGATGCTCTTGTGCTTACAAAATGATTGTGAAATATATTGTGAAGGTCAAAGTAATACAAAGTCTCTTGTTCATTTATTACTCTCATCACCAATTGTGCACATTCATTTTTCTAGTCAAACATCATAGGGGACCCACAGAACCCCCGTCATTCCAGATGCTTGCAAAATCTCCCTCCCATTCAAGGAGGAGTTCCTAGTCTTTCCAGCTCATCAAATCAACCCTCTCACACCCCCGTGAGTGCTACTATATTGGGATTATCTTTTCTTGGTTCCACTTTACTTAGTTTCACTTCCCAAGGTCAACCGTCCACTAGCTTTCCTTTACAAGGAAGCGGGGGGCACACTTCTTCCCAAGGAGGAAGTACCACTCCACCTAACCCCCCTCATAGGTCAGGTACACAATCCACTCATACCATGGCTGGAACTCATCCTCCACCACCACTCCAAATGCCATACTTGGCTTCTCTCAACATATTGGATCTAAGTAAGCTCACAAATGATCCTATATTGCACAACCCCACATGGCCTGCAATGCCCACCAAACTACCTTCTGACATCCCCAAGTTTGAAGGAAAGGAAAGAGATGACCCTACCAACCATGTCATGATCTTCCACTTATGGTCCTCTTCCAACAACATCATGGACAACTCCATCCGATTAAGGTTATTTCAATGCACACTCACTAGCCCATCACCCAAGTGGTATGTAGATGAAAAATCAGGGTCCCATGCGACTTTTGAATCTTTGGCCAAAGCATTTTTTACCTTCTTTCAATTACCAATTCTCCATGATAATGGTCTTGAAATACTCTCCAATTTTAAACAAACCTCAGCCATAGATATCGCTAACCACATTCACGAATGACATCGACGACGTAGTTTATGCAAAGCAGAAACCACCAAACAACAATTCCTTGATTGGTTTCTCAGATCACTTGTCTCCCTCCTCAGCGAAGATGTTTCCTCTACCTTTCCCTAATCTGAAGAACAAGCCATCAACAAGGCTCAACAATACAACCTCATCTATTCACAGTCAGGATACTTATACACAGTACTACCTGACCTCCCAAGACTCGTACCATTCAACCAAGACAAACCTGGAATGTCTCACTCTACGGATGGATTGATTGGTACCATAACACACCATAATCCATACATCCAACCACCACCCATGTATGGTACAGCCCAACATCCACCAATATATGGCATACTTCCTTATTACCCCCCTCCCTCTTACCCATAACCATACCCTATTATACCCCCTCCACCCATGAGTGGACCCACATCGACACCCATGATGCATCCATCTATACAACCAAGTTCTGGTACCCCCTCTACCTCATCTTACACCCTAAGAACTAGTAACAACATCACACCTTCCTATGTACCATACAGATCATTTCCATAAAATAATCTGTACTTTCCATTTCCTAGTCCCCCCCCACCCATGGATCCACCACAAGGAAAACCACACATTGGGGTTAACTTTGTTCAACCCTCTCCCATTCATCAATTTGAAATCTTTGAACAAATGAATATGGAAAATCCGGCCCATCAGTCGAATAATGAAAAAAATAAAGGAAAAAACCTAAACAATAATAATCCCGGACTAGGAGGAAATAACCCCCAACAAAACAACCTACTAGGGGCAATTAGAATCAAGGGAATCATAACCCCCAAGGAGGCAATACCAACAAATGCCAAGGGAAGAATAGCAACAACATCCAGAAAAACTTCCCTTGTGCCCTTTGTGGTGAGTATGGCCATTATACTCGCCATTTCCCCAAAATTTATGACTTTAAATGGATGAAATAATCCATGAACGGACCTTGTCCCCCAGCACTGCCTGCCCCCCAGCAGGTCCCACAATAGTATATGCAACAACTGCCCCCGGTGGTGTTGCAAAACCCGATTCCACACCAAGGTGTGATGAATACCCAACAAGACATACACCCTACCCCACCATAGATGGGATAGTATCAAAACCATTGCAACCCTGTAGATCACACTATCCTCCTCACTAGCAAAGAGGAATTCCTTCTACAAACACGTAGTCATCAATACAACACACCTCTTGACTCTACTCCCACTACCTCAGAAGTAGTTCTAGTTACAATGGGACCCCCTCTAATGATTATTCTCCCTAACACTGATACCCCCCTTCGTATTCCTCATATCCCCTTACAACAGAATGTCACTAACTGTCAATCTAGAGCAGCACAAAATTATAGTCTGGTCGATGACCTGGCACAATCTCTTGCTTCCATGTCCATCTTAGAAGTACTTTGAACCTGTCCCACTCAACAGAAGTCACTGCTTTCTGCCCCGGGGGAAGTTGACCCTGCTGACACTAGACTCATCACGTTCGATATCGATAGTGGGGAACCCCTTCTCCCCTCTTTAGTAGCATTCCAAATACCAGTTAAAATCCTAAACATCATAATTCATCGTTGTATCATTGACAAAGGTGCATCCACAAGCATCATGTCCAAAAACATATGGTAGAAACTTGGCTCCCTCGAGCTCATACCATCTGCCATTACTCTAAGAGCTTATGATGGATGACCATCCTCTCTTGAAGGGCTCTTTCAAAATGTCCCCATTGAACTCGAGGGCTAGACTATCCTCATTGACTTTGAATTTATTGACGCTTCTCTCAATTACAACATCTTGTTTGGACGTAGGTACATGTACGCTATGAAAGCTGTGGCCTCTTCTGTGTTTCACATAATGATGATCCCCCACAATGAGAAGATCGTCACCATCAACCAAGATTCACATTATGAGCCCAACCCTTCCTCCAACATCGATAACAGCCTACCCTTTGTCCACACTAATCCCAATGCCTACCCACTCATTGAGATGGGTCCCAGAATTTTGAAAGACCCATCCTTGCTAGGGACATACCATGGAGTAGCACCACTCATACATCCCTTAACACAAGTCTATGTCATCTCATCCAATGGAACTGAAACTACAGATACCCTCCCTCCCACAGAGGCTTCTTTACTATTTGACGTTCAACTCGTCATAGAGCTCCTTCCTCAGAAAATCCCTGAGAAATATTCATCTCCACCTATTCCCGATTTCACCCTCCCCTAGGGCCACATCCTGATTTGGGAGACAATCTCCCAAGACATTACTCAAATCCCCTTATTTTACCCCCAACCAGGTATACAATCTTTCTAGGTAGCCACAACACTTAACCTTCCCAATATGGTGCTAGAAATTCTAGTATGGTATTTACATCCACCAACGATGGTCCCTCAACCATCCCTCCCTCCCCAAATAGAGAGAATCTCAATGCAGATTCCAATACTTACCCCAACCACACCACCCTCACCCCCACTTGCAAGAAAAACTACTATAGCTAGGGGAAGAAGGAAGAATAAAGAGCCCATAGCTTCACTTCCCCCCCTAGTTCAACTTCCTTGTGCACTATGTAAGAAATAAGGACACCCCACCAATCGATTTCCCTCTCTCCCCGAGTATTTAATTTGACTTCCTCGAGCAACCACCAAGTACTACCACCACATCTCCAACCACTAGTACCAAACAACTGCGAACCAAATTTTCCTATGCCATATGCTCAGAGTATGGCCATTACACCCACCATTTCCTTGCACTACCTCAATTTCAATAGACACTAACGACAGTATGCCAGAGATTTCAACAAGAGTCTCCCCCATTCACATCATCAAGTACTCTTGTCATGGACATCCACTATGTGATTCCCTTTCTCTCTCTTTGAATCCCTGGATCATTTCACATACCAATGTCCTATGATCCTTGAATACAGGCATCACCAAATGACACTTATCCAAAATCCTACACCTACCTCACTGCCAGAGGTACCAGTGATTTCCCCTATTCCATCCCATGATGTTTTTCATATCCTCTCTCCTGAGCCTGAGATACTCCCTACTCCTCCATGGTTCATGGATATCCTATATGAGGATTTTCCCCCAAATCTCTGCAATTCTCCAATTCATTTTCCCATGGAAATTTTATGCCCGACTACCATTTTCAACCCACAATATTTTGATATTTGGTTTATGTCGAGAAAACCATCACAACCCCTTTGCATCACCCCCCCTAAATATTCACCACCAAAAGATGCCCATAAGGTGCCAGTCACTAATGTTACTCCCTTGGATCCCCTATATTCTCAATAGTTCCATTGTGATGAATACATCTTAGAGGAATTAACTACCCCTGATTTCCCATGGGACCGCTCCATCACATAGCACTCTTTATTTCACAAGAAGCCTTTATGCCTCCTAACCAAAACTCCATATATGAAATCGAGACCAAATATTTTCTCCCATCAGGACACATCGACTGGTTCAATAGTCCTAACCCTGCTCCCAATGCTTTTGAAGAAGGAAACATGGCCAACATTTCCCCCACCATCAAAATTGATATTCCCATCAAACATGGATTGATAGAGGAAATCACCATTGGTGTTGCATGCTCTCCTGAAGAAATCATAGCCTACAAATCTCTCTTCCAAGAATACCAGGAATTTTTTTCCTGGTCATACACAGAGATTCCCATCCTCGATCCCTCTATTGTCAAACATCATATAGACACATGACTTGATATCACCCCTTGTACGACAAAAGCAACACCCATTACAGCCATCCAAATTAGTGGCCATCAAAGCTGAGATTGACATATTACGTGTTGCAGGGTTCATATACCCCATCGCATATACATCATGGGTCTCCAACCCCATCCCTATGAACAAACGACAGGGCACTATTCGCATCTACATTGACTTTCGTGATCTCAATCACACTTGTCCCAAAGACAATTTTCCCACTCCTTTTATCAACCAAATTATTGATGATTATGGCAACCACGAGGATTTATCCTTCATGGACAGTTTCTTTGGCTACAACCAAATCCATATTCACCCAGCCGATTAGTACAAAACCACATTTACTACCCCACGGGGTACTTTTGCATATCGTTTCATGCCTTTTGGCCTTAAGAATGCCGGTGCGACATTCCAATGCGCCATGACATACATTTTTCATGATCTGGATCAAATTATCCTTTCCTACTTGGACGATCTCACCACTCAATCCAATAAACGCACTCAACATCTAGATGACTAATGTGTCATCTTTCATAGGTGTTGTTAGTACAAGATACGCTTGAACCCCCTCAAGTGTGTATTTTGTGTCACAGTCGGATGCCTCCTTGGGTTCATTGTTTCCCAATGCGACATCATCGTCAACCCCTTCAAGTTCCAAGCCATCACCGAAATTCCACCACCTTGAAATTTATGCCAACTCCAAATCCTACATGGAAAAGCTAACTTTCTACTCCTCTTTGTTCCCAATTATGCCACTCGTGCACATGGTTTCCTTCGCTTATTGCACCACGATATTCCATTCCAATTGGATGAACATGCCAAAACCGCTTTTGATTATTTAAAAGAGGCACTCTCCAATGTCCCCTTGATTATTCCACCTAACTATAACCATGACTATATCCTCTACCTATCAGACTCACCCGTCTTAGTAGTAGGAGTTCTCATCCAACTAGGGGATGACAACTGCGAGCATGTAATTTACTATATTAGTAATAATCTTTCAGGGCCACCCTTGAAGTACAGTCACAAAGAAAAACTCACCCTTTTAGTTGTCCTCATAGTCCAAAAACTACGCCATTACACCCTGCTTCGCACTACCAAAGTTGTAGTAGATTCCAAACCCATGCAATACTTGCTCAGTCGCCAGAAAATTAATGGAATTTTCTCGATGGATCTTCATCCTTCAGGAGTACGACCTCAAATTTTCAACACCCAAGATAAATAAATCCCTCATACTCGTCGAACTCATTATGGCCTTTCCCTCAGAGACTACCAGTTCACCCGTCAATACCGACTTCCTCGAAAAACACCTCTTCTACATCCCCTCAAATGATCCTTGGTACGTCTACCTCCTCATCTACCTCCAAACATAGAAGTTTGGACCCCACCTCTCTAGGGATGATCATCAATGTATTCTCCATCAAGCCCCTTGATATCTCCTTATTGGTGCCATATTATATCGATGACGAGTCGACACCATTCTTTGACGATGTTTGGCCATCGAAGAAGCTGACATATTTCTCAATGATTGCCACAGTGGTGCTTGTGGAGGCCACCTCTCAGGGATGTCCACCACCCAAAAAATCATTCGAGAAGGCTACTTCTGGCCCACATTATTTCACGACTATATCCATGTCGTTAAACGCTATGACAAATGCCATATTGTTGTGGGTGGGAAATCCCTCCTACGAACTAGCACTAAGGGTTTTATCATGCATGCAGAAATGACCTAAAGATTCTTACTTTTTACCATCATCCCATTCCTAGACCCCCATTACTCATATGTAAATACAAGGCTCAAGAGAATAAGTTGATGTACCTTATTCTTCATGTTTGATGTCGATCCCTTTTCATGCTTGTTCATTCTTTGACTACAACTCTCCTCCCAATGTTGACCTACATTCACTAAAGACAAGCAAATAACTCCACATGCATTTGATCTATGAACTAACGGGTTAGAGATTTAATAAATTATACAATCAATATTCCAATAATGACAATCTCATATGGCGGGATGGGAAAATAAATTCTTTAATTAACTTCACAATGATACCTTACAATGATAAATCCGGCTACTACTCCTTGATCCTAGTCCTGGGCTCTTCTTCCATTGTCTTCCAACTACTTTGCTCTATACTTCTCTTTGCACAAGGATGGCTAAAGGTTTGGACAAAGGGAATTCTCAATTGGGTATAGTTTCTTTACTATGATTCTCCTCCTTT
>CBVK0100097393.1:0-32871 GCA_900067695.1 Picea abies
GCATATTTCTAGCAGTTGTTATAAAATACTTATTGTTGTTGTATACTTTCATTTTGCTGCAATTTTATATCAGCTAGCATACATTTCAATGATTTACTATCTTATTGAAGCACTAACATCATTTTGTACTTGAAACTTCCATATTTTCGCTTGTTTTCATGTTGTTGGAAGGTACACTTCATCCATTACATTTTTCTTCATCTCAAAACCAGGTCAAGGACAAACCTATTTTGGTAGCCTCATAGTATCTCAGAAAATCTACATATAACCTAAAACTCAAACCAACACTCAAACCTTGAAATTTCTATCTTTCACTAACTAAAACTAACTCTAACCTAGCCTAGATAACTAATTTACTTTGTTGTTGTTATAGATCATTTTGCAGCCATTTTAATGCAGCAATTTTTCTGCATAAACTACATTTAATGCTAGCTAAACACTTCTAAATTATCTTGTGACAATCGATTATCATTCTGCCTAATAAAAGCTATATTTTCATTGTCTTTTCAAGCAATTTGGAGGCATATTTATTGGAGTTGTCATAAAATACTTATTGTTGTTGTAAACTTTCATTTTTCTGCAATTTTATATCAGCTAGTATACATTTCAATGATTTACTATCTTAATGAAGCACTAACATCATTTTGTACTTGAAACTGCCATATTTTTGCTTGTTGTCTTGTTCTTGGCAGGTACACTTCATCCATTACATTTTTCTCCATATCTTAAGACATAAAGACCTTTTGACTTGAGTGAGCAATGAGAGGGGGGTATTTTTGCATCCTTGCTTTAGTTTCATCAGCCCTTTAGGTCACTAGGGATGTCTGCCTTGGGGTAATTTTGTACTTTAAACTACCATATTTTCACTTGTTGTCTTGTTCTTAGCAGGTACACTTCATCTATTACATTTTTCTTCATCTCTTAAGACATAAGTACCTTTTGAATTGAGTGAACAGTGAGAGGGGGGTATTTCTGCATCCTTTATTTAGTTTCATAAACCCTTTAGGTCACTAGGGACGTCTCCCTTGGGGTGATTTTAACATACTCCTAAACAGAAAGGGGTTTCATATTAAGCTGACAGTGATAGGTCACCCCCTTGTTACGCTAATATTGTCTCACTTGCCTTGGGCTTTGGGAAAGTACAAAATGTGCGATAACAAAGACAATATTGAATGACGTTCATTCACAGTCTATCATTCACAATGAAGTGTCTCTTAGCTATTTCATATGCATCGAATGTTCATTCATTAAATGTCATTCTTCAAATAAATATGTTCTAGGACAGACCCAAAAATTAAAAAAAAAAAGTTTCCAGTCAAAAGTTGTCCCATATGCTACAACCCTCAGATGTGACCATAGGTTAGAACACCCATATTATGAGAGAGTAATATTTCTAAATGTTTTTTTCAGTGTACTGTAACAGTGCGACGACCGAATGGTTGGTTTCAAGATAGCTAGGGGGACTTCCGATATATGCGAAGGTACATGGAAGTGAAACTCCAAGTTCATGTGCTATCTAATGCAATACTAATCGAGTGGGTACCAATAGGGGTTATACGGACTTCCAAAAGGGAGAGTTACAATCTCTAGAAAATCCTTTGAAATAGTCGGTGTATTGATCCCAAACCATAGTTTTAAATAGCGACAACTCCTTGTCATTATTTATAGACGTTGGATGCATGTCTCTAACATAGAAATCTAAGGGTCTTGCCAATACCATCAACATTACTCATATTTAAACATGGAGTTCCTGAATAATAAATACAAATATTAAAATCAATATATTCCCCAAATTTATGCATCGATTTTTTTTTTCAAAGCTTGAGATCCAATCCATAATTATATTCAACTCACCTCATGCAATCATAAAGTTATCAAGGTAAAAGTTGGTTCATCATACACATTTTAAATCATACTTTATTACCTTTCAAAGAGGGATCATGAAATCATTAACCACTTATTATCATTAGCAAAGTATGAACATTAAATAGAACACCTCTCCATAAAATTTCAGTGAACCATTAAATGCAATGTCAAAGAGGAAGGTTTATTATATTTGTTAGTATACCATCTATTACCATTAACCATAATCAATGCAAGCCTCTTTGTTTTTGTCACTTATAATAATCGATGGCAACAATTAATTATTGATATTCACAAATAAATGTACCAATCAATTTATTCATTCACCATCATATGCTCATTTTAAAATTAAACCCATCACATATATATGGATTAAATGTACCTTAAGTGAAGTATTGTCCTAAGAATGAATCGATGACATGGAAAAATGAACCGAATGGGACAAAAACAACAAGTTAGTGAATCAAAATGACCCAACAATGATAGGAGATCACATGTTTAGGTAAACATGGCAGCATGGTTAAACTCGATTTGAGCCCTAATAAGATCGTGTGGCTACCCTAGCATAAAAAAAACATTTATAACATTTCTAGTCAGATGTGTAACTCACTTTTTTATTCTGGAAAGGAAAATGGATCGTGGTTCCTTCCTTTTGGTTTTGTTTTGATGTCAACAAGGAAACTCTTGACCTCAATCACACAACAAATTGCACATAGAGAAAGAAGATTTCATAATAGGTCACGATTTACCAGTGAAGGGACATAGAAATGTCCAAGGCCAATGTCCCACTGGAAAAGGGCTCATCCCCCTAGGTCAAGCTTTGTCAGGGTGCCTCTAGTGGAACGTCCTCCTCTTCTCTGGTGCAAAGCCCTGATCCATCTCTGTCCTATCTCTGCCCCTTGATGGGGTCTCACCATCCATCTGATGGGCTCGTGATGAGACCCCCTTTCCCTTGGCCATGCAACCAAGAATCACTTCCCTGGCATGGTAATCAGCTGGTGGAAATGTCATACTGTTAGGTACCCATGGAACTAATAGGTTGGCTTGTGATGAGACCCCCTATCCTCTGGTTAGGTATTGTTTTATTATTTTTTTGGGTCCCTCTTATTTATTGTTGAGAATCCTTTTATTGCTTTCTTGGGGATCCCTGGGCCAAGCATCTCAAGGTTTTATTCTTAGGCTTTTATATTTTACCAACTTTCTTTTACCTTCTAGGCCTTTATCCCATTCTTCCCACGAGATAAGGTGCAATCCTAAAAATAGGTCAACCCAATGCCTGGACAAGTGGAATGGGATAGGTGAGCAGGAAGCAAGATGGAAAAGTAGTGTTGTGAAGGGAGCAAATGATGGATTTTGAGAAATCCGCCCTAGTGGAAAAATGAAACCTAAGGTCAAAGGCTTACTAGGGAATCTTGTCAATCCCCCCAGACATGGTCAAGTGGGAAAGTGTAAGATCCAAGCATTTGTTAGAAACAAAAGGAATCAAATGCACATATTCAAGGGTTTTGATGATCAAAGTGACACATACCATGATACGCGGACTAGTTACCTCATGGAATAGGAACCATCTCTGACACAAGACCAAGATGATGGTGATGTATGCTACTACTGCTGACAAGATAAAGGTGCTAGAAGAAAGAAAAGGTGGTCCCTCCAGGGCCATGCTAAAGTCAATCCTTCTCTCAGTACTCCATGTCTGGGACCCGTGGGCCTTGAGACATGATATCCTAGTTATACATAAAAGTGGGGGATAACATCTGGCTCCAACTCGGAGACATGTGCTCACCGTAGAGCACATGAGAACCTCAACAATATTTGGCATAACTTGTTTACCTGCTCAATCTCATAACCAATTGGGGTGGTAATGCCACCCCAACATATGTATATGTATATAATACTGAAATAAAGAAATCATAAATGCGAATGTAAAGAAAAACACTTACTTATTGTTGGCACAGGGGCATACCCAGGGTTTAACGCTACAACAACACACCAACAAGACCCTAACTACTGTCCCTTTCAAAAACACCCGCGAAGCAAATGAATTCTCACCCAAGGTAGAGGTTGGGGGTTGTTGCAGGACTCAGATGTGTGCAACCTTATCTGGGACATAGATCTATGATTCTAACACTTAACAGAGAAATTAGCAGTAAACATTCATCAACATTCATTTCTTAGTAACAACGCAGACAAACCCTAATTACAGAGCATTGCAACATTCAACCAGATCCACATCTAATAGCACTTAGCATAAAGGAAAATATTATATCTAACAGATTTAAGCACTAAGGACATTCATATAGGCCATATCTAACATCCATATACATCGTTAGCATAAAGCATAAACATATCAATCTATCTATATCAAAGCACTTAACAAGTAAATACATAAACAATCAACACATCGCACAAAGCATAACAACATAGCATGTACGTGGGTCACCCCCACCTTGGGGATACGTCCACCAACTCTTCTTTTCTTCTATTATCTGATGTTAAATAGTTACATGCACAAATCCTTAGAAACCCTACTCTGCATAGGACAAGAGATTTGTGCACACCTCGCCAGATCCTCCTTCCTAGAGATAGGTTACAACACTAAGCCTTCTACAGTCACTTGCACTCATATATGCAATCTTCACACAGTATGCACAGAGCACTTACAATCCTTCAATCACATAGATCGATCACTAGCACTTAGAACATTGGCCTAACATCACATAGATGCGCATATGCCTCTCCTTACATTGCCTAGACATCTATTTATAATTTACAAAATAGGCCTAAACATGGGTAAACCCATGGGCCAACATCCCCATACCCATTACATAATCCCAAATCCCAAAAAGGACCCAAAAAGGGGCTGAGATCCTACGATCTCTTCTTCGTCTTGCGCTCCTCCTTTGACAGGATGTAGAAGTTCCAAAATAGGTCAAATTTGACCAAGGATATCCCAAAACTTGGTCAAGGGCCAACAGGCCCCCAACACTCACCATTGACTTGTCCCGAGTCACTCTGGTTTGGGTAGTTCTTCTTCAAAAGCCTCGAGGGTGGCTTGAGCTGCTTCGACTTGTTGTTGTGCCACAACCTTCTATTCAACAAAATCTTGGATGACTGCATCATTGACAGTTCCTTCTAGGCATTGGTTAGCTGTAGTGACAACCTACTCCAGTTCTACTCCTCATCCTTTGACCTTTGTGAACAATTGGTAAGCCTTGTCTTGTACAGGTTGGAGCCTCTAAGTTACTTCCATAAAATTTCTCTGGATAGTGTGGATCTACTTCTGGGTAGTGTGTTTCTCTTGGGATCACTTCATTCTTTTCATAACTGACATGGGCTTCAACTACACCTGTATTGTCTCTGATTGATACTTTGCCTCTTAGAGTTGCGACTCCAGTGCCTTCAGTTCTAGATTCTCAATGAATTTATCGTAGTTTTGGGCACTACAATTACTTAGCTTCTTACATTCCATGGAAAGGGCCTTTATCCTTTCAATTGCGCTTCAAGTAGTTGCTTCTCTTTGATCCCTCACATCCTACAGAGTCTCGGGCACTGTGCGGAGCTCTAAGTCTATTATGCATTGTTGTAGCTGCTGGATAGCTTCTGTGAGTTGCTCTACTTGTTGCATGACTTGGTCCTCTACCTTTATTTCTAAGAGTGTCACAGAGGGAAGTTCTTTGTTGACCACTTCTTTCACTTCGAGTTGCTCCATGAGAAACTGTTCTTTTCGTTGATGCATCTTTGTTTTTTATTCATCAAACTTCGCTTGGAGAGCAATCTTTTCCTGTTGTGCAACATTGCATTATTCTACAAGTACACCTTACACTTTCTTCAAGGTCTGGGTGGATTATTCTATTTCTTCTTGTGATTGTTGAAGGAAAGCTTCGATCGTATCAGCTAGTTGGTGGAGTTGGGTTGCCTCATCTCCCAACTTTGGTTCTCCCGATGGAAGGGGCACATTGGAGACTGCGCAGCTAGACTGAAGGTCTTGTTCTACCCATCGGAGTTTGACTCCAATTCTATCATACATTTCTTCTTGTTTGGCTTCTTGTTTATTTGATATTTCTAGTGAAGCGTCATTTAGGGTTTCTATGATGAGGTCCAAATCATTGAAGGTGAGGAAACTCTGCATCTTGGTCATGGTGGATTTCAATTTCTTTCAAGAAGAATGTTTCGGGGGGGAAACATTCCTCGTATTCAAGGGTTCAACCTCATCTCTGGGTGGTGTTAGTTCACCTAGCTTATGTTCAACTTCTACTTCGTCATCCGCCCCTCGGTCAGGTGACACTGAAGCAATCTTTCCTGAGGTGCTTCTTAAATTTTGGACCTCCTTAGTCTTCTTTGGTGTATTATGTTCTTTATGAGTGTCCTCTAGGCTATCAAGATCAGATATCTTTGCAGGGTTGGTGGGAATAAGGAGGTTAGTGGACCATTCCTTAGTGATTTCCTCAAGGTCTTCTTCTATAAGTTTATAATATGACTGGAGCTTGTCTTTATGTTCATCTTCTCGTGCTATAATGTAGATGAAGTGTCGATCTACATTGAAATTCATCAGGAGTCAGAACCTTTGTAAGGTGTTCGGAGTCATGCGAGGCTCAGCTTCAATGGCTCTCTTTAGTTGGAGGTAATATGTATGAAACACAATATTTGAATGCCATTATTTGTTCATATCGCTTGAATACCAAAGGGTATGAAAATTCGCAGCAAGCGGTTCGAACGACTCTATGTCTGGGAAGGTCGCACCTTCTGGCATCTCCCAGGAAAAAAATGAAATGAGGATAAGGATCCAGCTAAAATGAAATTCATAACCCTAATCCTGTGCTTCTTGGTAGTCTAGTTCCAACTGGTTAACTAGGTACTTCACCCAATTCATCTTTAGGCCTTCTGTGCACATCCCTATGAGGTCAACGACAAATCCGGTGACCTGTGTAGGTCGATTATTCCTTACTAACTTTCAAGCTATCAGTTGACATGCTAGGTGCATTGCGACACTCTGGATGGAAGTTACCTTGTATCCTCTTGTTCCCTTCTCAACATCGCCATATGTATCCTTGATCTTCTGTGCCAGTGCGTGATTTGCGACTTTTCCTAGATAAAACTCCTATGGTTCGGGTCCTTGTATACTCAGTCTTGCGATCCTGTGGATTAGCGTTGGGTCAACTATAATACGATGGTATAGCCATAAGTAGCCGCCATCGTAACACAAAAGTAGCAGCTTGACAGATGCATTGACTTCTTGGTGTCTTCTGAAATGTGGGATCTTCATGACATTCAACAGGGTGGACTATGGGAGGTTCATCATCCATGGCTGAGGGACGATCTTTGAGTTCTTTCCCTTCATTTTGGTTAGGTACTTGTATGGGGAAGCATACCATAGATATTGCAATCTCTGAGGTTGAAGTCATTGAACTTCAATGCTTTGATCTTATCCTGCTCTGCTTGAACTGTGTGTATCCCCTTTGGGAGGTACTCAGTGACCGTGGTGTACTCGAAATCTCTTGGAACACTATCACGATTCACCACACCAGCCAGAGGTAGGTGGGATGTAATTAGGGAAATATAAATGGGATCAACTTCACATTGCTAGGTCATCTTGGTGTTGGGTTCTCTTTTCTTTTGATGGTTTGGATGATCTAGCTCCGTGAGCAGTCGATGGAGAGGCTTGCATTGTTCTCGTCGATGAATATTGTATACCTGCAAACATTGACATGACTCTTTCAGTCATGAGGTCGATGAGAACTTCTTCAACAACTTTTTCTGTAGCACTGAACTCATCCGACATACACACTTTGGTTGAAAATCTCAGGGTCAGAGAGTAATCTCTCAATGCAATGGGATAGATGGAAAAAGTGAGATGATCACTATGTGAAAATCAACTAATATGTGGGATCAAATTATTGGTTAGCAAAAGTGTTCTCGGTGCGTGGCGCGATTGGATAAATAGATAGCTTGGAAATGGATCTCTTGCAATAGGTGAGAAGCCTTCACTAACTATGCTATGTCCATTATGGTGAGGTCCAACGATCTATTGGCGAACCATAAATTCCTTTCTACCCATTCAGAGGGTCGGCCAAATGGTTATACTATCTCTAATGACTATATTTCTTCTCCCTGGTGAAGTGCCATGTGACGTTGTTATATTATCCAGGCAAAGCTCTAATTTTAAAAATTTTCCTTCTACGACGTTCCCTCTGGAACCTTATGTAACTTGTTGATCTTATCTGTCTTCTTACTTAGTTTTCCAGCCTTATTTCCAATGAGATTCGTCTCAGTATTCCTTTTTCCATTCTGATTCTTATCTGCTTTTGGCATAGTTACTTCGCGTTGTTGATATTCTTTCCTAATATTCGAGGGTGATACTTCTTATTTATCTGGAATAGGTACTTCAATCTTCTATGAGTCTTATATTGTTCTTGCAACTTCGACATCCGGGTCTCTGGTGTTAAATAGCTTCGATCTATTCTTTTGTTCTTCAATCAAGTGTGTGATCCTTCTAGTCATGAAATATTTTAACTCTTGCTTCTTCTACTCTAAAACTTTTTCTTCTTCCTTCCTTCTGACCTGATCTCTTTGAATCCAATGTTTTCCAGGTAACATGGTAAATGGGGCATTGTTCTTAATAAATTTAAAAACTTCAAATTCGTCTTCTGTCGAAGTCCCATTGGCACTCATAGGTATTTGGGTGAGCTTTCCACATAGGTTTATCGACTTTCCTTTGAATAATCTTATTCCTCCCAATGAAGGAATCATAACAGGCCTTCCTATAGCTTCCCAAGTTCTTTTTTTCATCATATTCACCTGTGTTTCCTCATATAGAACAGAGTCAATGTCAAAGTCTTCTATTCTTACTTCAATACATTCTTTTTTTTTAAGACCTCTGATAACATGATATGTTGGTGATCATTCAGGGTTTCTTTCATCTGTAGCAATACTTTCTCTGATTCTTTCTAGGGTTCTTCCATAATCGTAGCTTCTAGATCTGCCTTAGGGTTTTCTTGTCTCATGTTCATTCCTTCAAGATTTTCAATCATTCTAGGGAAATCCAATACTTCATGGTCCATATCTTTGTAGCAAAGACAACTAGGTCTTCTCCCAGTGCATTCCTTAGCAAGGTGTCCCGATTTTCTGCAACTGTAACATATGGTCAATCCTATCTTTCTTTTAAATGATTCCCAACTCTTCCTATACTGTGCGCTAGGATCATAGTAGCTAACCTGCAAACATTTATTTCTAGGATCCTGCATCCACTTTTTAGTCCAAACATTCTTTCGATGCATAGGTATAACATATCTTTCACTATTCTTGTCAGATCTACACATATCAAATATTCTTTCTTCTATCAGTGCCCTAGTTTCAAGATAGGACAAAATATATCAAACATACCTAGATCCATACTTTTGAAAAAAAAAATTCTACTTATCTTACTTCTACAGAGCACAAAGCTTTTAGATCTAGAACTTTTCACTATTCTTATCTTTATCATAGCACAAATCATTCATATCTAGAGCTTTTCACTATTCTTACCTTTATGAGAGCACAAAGCGGTCAGATCTTACCTCTTTTCTTTAGATTGAGCTTCTTTTATTTATCACAGAGCTTCACAGGTCAAGTAGAATGCTGCGCACCAGGGCAACATATCTACGCATAGATATTTCATAGTTTCAGGTTGGATATTTGCACAAATCTTCTTCTTCCTCAGTTTCCAGCAATCATAGTTTCAGGTCGGATCTTTGCACAAAGATTATTATTCCTTAGTTCCCAGTAATCACAGTTTCAATTCCCGTCAACAGAACCATTTGTTGGCACAGGGGAAGACCTAGGGTTCAATGCTACAACAATGCACCAACAAAACCCTAACTACCATCCCTTTCAACAACACCTGCAAAGTAGATGAAGTCTCTTTCGAGGTAGAGGCAGGGGTGGTTACAGGACTTAGATGTATGCAACCTTATCTGGGACACAGATCTCCGATTCTAACACTTAACAAATCACTTAGCAGTAAACATTCAGCAATATTGAGTTCTTAGTAACAACACAGACAAACCCTAATTACAGAGCATCGCAACATTCAACCAGATCCACATCTAATAGTACTTAGCATAAAGGAACATATTAGATCTAACAGATTTAAGCACTAAGCACATTCATATAGGTCATATCTAACATTCATATACATCGTTAGCACAAAGCATAAATAGATCTATCTATCTATATCAAAGCACTTAGCAAGTAAAGATATAAACACACCAAGAAATCACACAAAGCATAGCAACACAACATGTACATGGTTCAACCCCACCTTAGGGCTATGTCCACCAACTCTTCTTCTCTTCTATTATCTTATGTTAATCAGTTACATGCACAAAGCCTCAGAAACCCTACTTCGCATAGGATAGGAGATCTGCGTGCAACTTGCCAGATCCTCCTTCCCTGAGCTAGGTTACAACACTAAGCCTTCTATAGTCACTTACACTTAGCTCTACAAGCTTCACACAGTATGCACAGAGCACTTACAATCCTTCAAACACATATATAATTCACTAGCACTGAGCACATTAGCCTAACATCACATAGATGCCCATATGCCTCTCCTTACATTTCCTAGACATCTATTTATACTTTACAAAGTAGGCATAAACATGGGTAACCCCATGGGCCGACATCCCCACACCCGTTACATAATCCCAAATCCCAAAAAGGACCCAAAAAGGTGTCGAGATCCCGTGATCTCTGCTTCATCTTGCGCTCCTCCTTCGATAGGTTGTCGAAGTTCCAAAATAGGTCAAACTTGACCAAGGATATCCCAAAGCTTGGTCAAGGGAAAAAACTTGTACTTACCTATTGGTTGGATGTTGGGTGTAGTCAAACAACTAGTGAAGCCAATCCAACAACATCCCACAATATGTGCCTTTGTGCTTGATCATAGACAAAAATAGTGACAAGTTAAGCACAATAATAACATGAGTTAGAAAATGTGTCATATCAATGGAGTCTGTAAGGTCTATCTCATGGAGGCGGGTGGAGGGAAAAAGTGATGCCAAGACATGCCCTTAAGAGAGTGCTCAATCCATCTCAAAAATGGATCGTGAAAAGTAAAAGGTTCAAAAGACCAACTCCAGGAATCTGAATATTGGATACCTTGGATGTCTTCACAACTTGGGGCTTGAGAAGGGATTAGAAAAAACTAAAAGGACAACTGACCATTCCTAAAGGGGAGGCTGGAAAACTACGATAATAAGATTCTTCTTGAGGTACTCAACTTTCCCCTAAAATCCAGAATGAGGTTTTGTTTTACAAGAGACACGGGATAATGGACATGTTTCCAAACCACACCTTCAGTGACATTGTGAGGTAAAGTGATCAAAGGGAGGTGGACAATTTTATCACAGGTATCCTACTTCAGGGAGGTAACTTCCTCTTTTTTATCAAGATCTGAGCATAATGATGGTTGATAATTTTCTTCATAGAATAAATCCAACTGCTCAGAAGAAAAATCATCAAAGTCCTCAAGGTATGACAAAAAATTATTAGGAGAGAATAGTATCAAGTCATCCTTGGGTGTCTGAATAATCATGTCATGTTCTTGTTGTCAAAGGAAAAACTTCTTATTAACTTCAGGTAAATGCAACTTTTGAAAATGACCCTCAATGTCATAAAGGGGATCCCCATCATATCCAATCACATCCCATTTATGTTTCCCGACATGTATGAACTCATTAATATTATCAACAAATCCATCATTTTCATCATAACATGAAGGGTTTAGAAAATCCATAACTTCCTTACTTTCCACATCATAAGATAAAGAATCGTTAAAATTTTGGAAAGGGAATTAACTCACCTTGCTCACTTCTTCCTATGAAGGAGCTTCAAGTACTCGGATGTATTCATCAAATGGAAGACTTGCCTCTACATCTTTTAGTTTGTTCGAAGGCTCCATTTCTTCTTTACTATTTGAGTCATAGAACAAGGTATCATCAAAATTTTCAAAAGGAAAACAACTTACCTCATTCTCTTCATTTTTTGCAGGAGAAATAGGATCTTGGAGAGCTTCGTTAGATGGAGGAGCGGTCATTGGTGCTTCATCCTCACAATTCACTTCTCTAGTTATATATTCAATGAATTTTATTGAATTATGGGAGAGGTCTTGCTCCTCTTTAAGGGGTTGACAATGTTCTTCATAAACCTTGTCTTTTACATCAGAGGATTCTTGGCATTGATCATGATACACTTTCCTGAGATCTTCTACAATCTCAGTGGT
Source organism: Picea abies (assembly GCA_900067695.1). Taxonomy (NCBI): domain Eukaryota; kingdom Viridiplantae; phylum Streptophyta; class Pinopsida; order Pinales; family Pinaceae; genus Picea; species Picea abies. Next base: position 12,125 of record CBVK0100097393.1, read on the forward strand.
GAATCCTTTTTCATCTAAGGCTACTATGAGATTTTGAAGGACATCTTCATACATTTGGCAAGGTGGCTTGGTAAAGTCTATAAACCTACTGATGAGGTGTATGAAAGATGATATACCCCTATCTTTGTAAAAACCTTTAAACCAATCTTGTAAGTAAGAGGGTAGAGTGAGCATGAATAATTTTATAAGAGCATCCTCTCCTCCCAACTCTATCTCTCTCAAATACTCCAAAACATTTATAATGTGAGGAGTTGGGAGGCCCAAAAATATTGGAGAGTTATTTAGCCATTTTGTATCAAGGTAATTTGGGTATCCTTGAAAAATTATGAAATCAATACTCAGATACATTTGTTCCTAGTGTGCCATGATTCCATAACTTGGAAATATCAAAGATTTGAAAGTAAGGAGGCATCCTGGAAAATATTAGTGGATTTGTCAGATAATTTTCCTAAAACTATCAAGGATAAGGGAAAACACCCTAAGTGGAATCACCAGGTAAGCTTCTAAGAATAAGACTCTCTGAGGAAAGGCTTACCAAAAAGTGTCGTCTTAAGGAGAATTGACTCAGTGTTCCCTAGCAACACCACCAAAATGTTATCTCACAGTTTATAGAAAGGAAAAATGGGTAGAGGTTTGTTGGCCCTTGACCAAGTTTTGAGGATACTTGGTCATGATTGACCTATTTTATGGACTTTGACTGTCCATCAAAGACAGAGCGCATGATGAATAGGATATTGTGGGATATCGGCCCCCTTTTAGGGACTTTTGGGATCATGTAACAGGTATGGGAAGGTTGGCCCATGGGTTTACCCATGCCTAGGCACACTTTTGTAATATATATATATATATATATAGAAGCTAGGCGATGTAGAAAGTAATAATGATCAATCTATGTGATCGAAGGATTGTAAGTGCTCTGTGCATACTATGTAAGACTGGTAAGGCTAAGTGAAAGGGCATGTAAGAGATCAAGAGGAGGATTTGTGATGAACCTAAATCAAGGAAGGAGGATCTAGTGAAGTGTGCAGATATCCTATCCTATGCGGAGAAGGGTTTTTGAGGCTCTGTGCATGTAATTAATTAGCAAAATATAATAGAAGAGAAGAAGAGTTGGTGGACGTAGCCCCAGGGGGGGGTGAACCACATATATGTTGTGTTTCTCTACTCTGTGCGATGTGTTGGTGTGTTTATGTGTGAATTGATATGATATAAATGAATGCTATATAGAACTGATGTTGCTTTGTGCTTAATAAGGAGAAGGAATGTTAGATCTGACCTATGTGAGTATGCTTAGTGCCTGAATCTACTATATCTAATATTTTCCTTTTATGCTAAGTGTTATTAGATGTGGATCTAGTTGAATATTGTGATGATCTATAATTAGGGTTTGTCTGCATTGTTACTGAGAACTAAATATTGATGAATATTCATTGATAACTTCTCTGTTAAATATTAGAATCACATATATGTGTCCTAACTAAGGTTGTAGACATCTGAGTCCTGCAACCACCCTTGCCTCTACCTCGGGTGAGACTTCATCTGCTTCATAGGTGTTGCTGAAAGGCCCAATAGTTAGGGCTTTTTTAATGCGTTGTTGTAGTGTTGAACCCTGGGTCTACCCTTGTGCCAAAAACTGGTTTTGTTGTCAGGACCTGAAACTATAATTGTCGGGAACTGAGGAAAAAGAAGCTTTGTGCAAATACCTGACCTGAAATTGTGAAATCTCTGTGTGTATATCTGTCACTCTAGTGCGCACTATTCTACTTGATTTGTGAAGCTTTGTGCTAAAGAAAGAAGTCTGATATGAAGAAAAGAGGTAATATCTAAACACTTTGTGCTCTGATAAAGGTAAGAATAGTGAAAATTTTTAAGATCTGGAAGCTTTGTGCTCTGTTGAAGATAAGATTGGTGGAAAAAATTTGTTTCTAAAGTATGGATCTAGGTATGTTTAATAAGATTTATCCTATATTGAAAACAAGGGCACTGATAGAAGAAATAAGATTTGATATGAGTAGATATGATGAGAATAATGAAAGATATGTTATACCTATGCATAGAATGAATGTTTGGACTAACGAATGGATGTAGGATCCTAGAAAGAATTTTTTGCAGGTTAGCTACCATGATCCTAGTGCGCAGTAAAGGAAAGCCTGGGGATGATTTGAGAGAAAGAGAGGATTAATCCTCTGTTACAGTTGCAGAAGACTGGGACATTTGGATAAGGAATGCCCTGGAAAGATACCTAGTTGCCTATGTTGCAAAGATATGGACCATGAAGTATTGGATTGCCCTAGAATGATTGCTAAGGTTGAAACAATGAATATGAACCAAGAAAACCCTAAGGCAGATCCAAAAACTCAGATTATGACAGAACCCCAGAAAGGATCAGAGAAAGTATTACTACAAATGAAAAGAAGACTGAATGACCACCGACATATTATTTTATCAGAGATCTTCAAAGAAAAAGAATTTATTGAAGTAAGAATAAGAGACTTCGACATTGACTGTGTTATGGATGAGGAAACACAGGTGAATATCATGACAAAAAGAACCTATGAAGCTATAGGAAATCCTGCTATGGTTCCTTCATTAGGAGGAATAGGATTATTCAGAGGGAAGCTGATAACCCTATGTGGAAGACTTACCAGGATATCTATGAGTGCTCATGGAACTTCGACAGAGGAAGAATTTGAAGTTGTTAAATTTATTGAGAAAAATGCTCCATTTGCTATGTTATTAGGAAAATAGTGGATTGAAAAAGATCAGGCCAGAAGGAAAGAAAAAGAAGTCTTAGAACAAAAGAAGAAAGAATTAAAAGATTTCATGACTAGGAAGATCGTGCACTTGATTAAAGAACAAGAGAAGAAATTGAAGCCAATTGAAACCAGAGAATTAGATGCCGAAGTTGCAAAAATACCAGAGGAATCCCAGAAGATTACAGTACCTATTCTAGGTACAGATGAAGTATTACCCTTGATTTCTAGGAAGGAATCCCACCAACGCGAAGTTACTCTGCCAAATGAAGATAAGAACTAGAATGGAAAAAGGAATTGAGATGAAGCTCACTGGAAAGAAGGATAAAAAACTAAGTAAGAAGAGAGATAGTATTGAAAAGTTAAAGAAGGTTCTTGAGGGAACTTTGCAGAAGGAAAAATTGCAAAATTGGAGCTTCATCGGAATATCAGAACAATCTCACATGGCACTTCGCCATGGCAAAGCAATATAGTCATTAGAGATAGTATAACCGTTTGACCGACGACCCAAATGGGTAGAAAGGAATTTATGGTCAGAAATTTCACCACCAGACCTTTGGGATCACGCCACAACAGACATAACTGATTTAATGAAGGCTTCTCACCCATTGCAAGAGATACGTTGCCAAGTTATCTATTTATCCTATCGTTCCACACAATGATAACAGTTTTTCCAATCGTGACTATCATAGCTCACAGCATAGTTGTTTTCGCATGGTGATCACCATTTTAGTGCCATCCATCCCATTGTGTTAACCTATTACTCCTCGAACCTGAGACATTCAACCACGAGTGTGCATGTCGGATGAGCTTAGCGTTGTAGAGAAAATTTTCAAGGAAGTTCATATTTACCTAATGACTGAAAGGATAATTTCTGAAAGAGCGATGTCTACAAGTATTCAATCATCATCGATGAAAGGAATGCAAGCCTCTCTGTCAACTGCTCACGGAGCCAGATCATCCCAACCATCAACAAAAAAGAGAACTAAACACAGAGATGAACTAGCCAATGTGAATTTGATCTCATCCATACTGTCAGATTACATCCCACCTCTGGCTGGGGTAGTGAGTCAAGATAGCTTGCCAAGAGACTTCAAGTACTCCATTGATTATTGCGTACCTCCCAAAGGGGATACGCACAGTTCAAGCACAGTAGGACAAGATCGCAACATTGAAGTTTAGTGACTTCAACCTCAGATATCACAAAAACTATAGTATGATCTCCCTCTATAAATAACTAACCAAGACAAAGGGAAAGAACTCAAATATAATCCCTCAACCATGGATGATGAACCTCACATAGTCCACCCTATTAAAGGTAATGAAGATTCTACATTTCAGAAGGCACCAGGAAGTCAATGCACGTGTCAAGCTATTTCTCTCATGTTACCATGGTGGTTATTTATGGCTAGACCTTCGTATTACAGTCAATCCAACATTGATCCATAGGATCACAAGGTTGAGTATGCAAGGACCTGACCCGCAGGAGTTCTACCTTGGAAAAGCCACAGATTGCGCGGTAGCACAGAAGATTAAGGACACATATGGCAATGTCGAGAAGGGGATGTGAGGCTACAAGGTAGCCTCCATATAGAATGGCGTAGTGTGCCTAGAATGTCAGTTAATAGCTGGGAAGATGGTATGCAAGATCCGACCCACACAGGTCACAGGCTTTTTTGTCGACCTCATGGGGAAGTGTGTAGAAGGCTTACAAATGAACTAGGTGAAGTACCTAGTCAATCAGCTCGAACTAGACTATCGTGAAGCACCGGATCATGGCTACAAGTTTCACTTCAGCTGGCTCCTAATCCTCATCGCATTTTTTTCCTGGGAGATGTCGAAAGGTGTGACCTTCCCAAACATCGAGCCATTTGAGCCACTTGTTGTGAAGTTTTCCACACTTTGGTATTCGAGTGATATGAACAAACAATGGTAGTCGAACGTTGTTTTTCATACGTACTACCTTCAGTTGAAGAGAGCCATAGAAGAAGAACCTTGAATGACTCTGAAAACCTTACAGAGATTTCGACCTCTGATGAAGTTCTACACAAATTGACACCTCATCTACCTTATAGCGTGAGCCAATGAACATAAGGAGCAACTATGGTCGTACTACAAGCTCAAGGAAGAGGATCTTGAGGAGATCACTAAGGATTGGTTGGCATACCTCCTTATTCTAGCAGACCCTTTAGAGATTTCTGACCTTGATAGCCCAGAAGCCGCGCATGATACACTCGAACCCAGCAAAATGAAGAAGACCGAAGAGGTCCAAGAATAAACAGTTCTTCAGGAAAGACTACTTCATTATCATCTGACTAAGGGAGTGATGATGAAGTATAATAAATAAATGGTATAGGAGACGAATAGAAGAAAGGAGAAGTAACACTACTGAGAGATGAGACCGATCCCCTAAAGAAAAGGAATGTTTCTCCTCTAAAACCTTCATACCGGAAGAAATTGAGAGCCACCATGACCAAGATGAAGACCGTGCTTACTACTGATGAATTTGACTTCATCATAGTCGGCCTTAATGACACTTTGCTATAAATTGTGGAGAAACAAGAAGCCAAGTAGGAGGAAATGTATGAAAGACTTAAGTTCAAGTTCAGAGGGGTACAACAGGCCCTTTATTCCAGCCACGTAGTGTCCACTGTGTCCCTTACATCAAGAGAACTAGAGTTGGGGGATAAGCTATCCCAACTCCATCGATTAGATGATGAGTTCGAAGCTCATCTTCATCGCGCACAAAAATAAGTTGAACAAGCTAACCATGCCTTGAAGCAAGTACAAGGTGACATTATAGAACAACACAGAATAGCATAATAGGAGAAGGTTGATCTCCAGGACAAGTTTGAAGCAGAGAAAGCATAGATGCAGCAAGACAAAGAACAATTTCTCGTAGAGCCGCTTGAAGTAAAATAATAAGTAAACAAAGACCTTCGTTGTTTGATAGGGTTAGAGGTATAGGCTCAAGATCGAGTCACACATCAAGTGGAGAAGATCACAGAAGCCATCCAACAACTAAAACAAATAATAATAGATTTAGAGCTCCGCATAGTGACCAACACTCTGTGGGATGTAAGAGATCAAAGAGAAGCGACTACTAGGAGAACAATTGAGAGAATAAAGGCTCTTACCATGGAATGCAAAAAAATTAGTGATTGCAGTGCCCAGACTTATGAGAAACTCACTGAGAATGAAGAACTGAAGGCACTGGAGTCACAACTCCAAGAGGAAAATCAACAAGAAGAAACAATACAGGTGCAGTTGAATCCCCTGTCGGTTGTGGAAAGAATGAAGCGATCCCAGGAGCAGTGCACTTCCCAAAAGTAGGTTCACACCTTTCAAAGAAAATTCATGGAAGTGACTTAGAGGCTCCAACCTGTATAGGATGAGGCTTACTAACTATAAACAGAGATTGAAAGCTGAGGAGAAGAACTAGAGCAAGTTATTGCTGCAGCAGAACAACGCCTAGAAGAACACATGAACGAGGCATTCATCCAAGATTTCATTGAACAGGAGGTTGTGGCACAACAAAATTTCAAAGAATCTTGAGACAAGCTTGAGGCTTTCAAAACATAACTACCCAGATCAAAGTGACTTGGGATGAGTCACATGTGAGTGTTGGGGGCCTGTTGGCCCTTGACCAAGTTTTGAGGATACTTGGTCATGATTGACGTATTTTTGGGACTTTGATAGACTGTCAAAGATTAAGTGCAAGATAAAGAGGATATCGTGGGATATCAACCCCTTTTTAGGGATTTTTGGGTTTTGGGATCATGTAACGGGTATGGGAAGGTTGGCTCATGGGTTTACCCATGCCTAGGCCCACTTTTGTAATATATATATAGAAGCTAGGTGATGTAGAAAGTAGTAGTGATCGATCTATGTGATTGAAGGATTGTAAGTGCTCTGTGCATACTATGTAAGACTGGTAAGGCTAAGTGCAAGGGACAGTAAGAGATCGAGAGGAGGCTTTGTGATGAACCTAACTGAGGGAAGGAGGATCTAGCGAAGTACATAGATCTCCTGTCCTATGCGGAGTAGGGTTTTGAGGCTCTTTGTATGTAACTGATTAACATAAGATAATAGAAGCAAAGAATATTTGGTGGACGTAGCCCCAGGGGGGGTGAACCATGTATATGATGTGTTTCTTTGCTATGTGCAATGTGTTGGTGTGTTTATATGTGAATTCCTATGATATAGAAGAATTTTAGATAGAATTGATGTTGCTTTGTCCTTAATAATAAGAAGGAATGCTATATCTAACCTATGTGAGTATGATTAGTGCTTGAATCTGCTAGATCTAATATGTTCTTTTTATGCTAAGTGATATCAAATGTGGATATGGTTGAATACTGCGATGCTCTGTAATTAGGGTTTGTTTGTGTTATTACTAAGAAATGAATATTGATGAATGTTCACTGCTAAGTGATCTGTTAAATATTAGAATCACATATCTCTGTCCCAGCTAATTTTGTAGACATCTAAGTCTTGCAACCACCCCTGCCTCTACCTTGGGTGAGACTTCATCTTCTTTGTAGGTGTTGCCGAAAGGGTCGGCAGTTAGGGTTTTGTTGGTCCATTGTTGTATCATTGAACCTTAGTTCTATCCATTTGTTGGCACAGGGGTAGACCCAGGGTTCAACGTTGCAAAAATGCACCAACAAAACCCTAACTATCGCCCCTTTCGACAACACCTACGAAGCAAATGAAGTCTCACCTGAGGTAGAGGTAGGGGTGGTTGTAGGACTTAAATGTCTACAACATTAGTTGGGACACAGATCTATGATTCTAATATTTAACAAAGAACTTAGCAGTGAACATTCATCAATATTTAGTTCTTAGTAAATTCATAGACAAACCCTAATTACAGAGCATCACAATATTCAACCAGATCCACATCTAATAGAACTTAGCATAAAATGAACATATTAGATATACCAGATTCATGCACTAAGCATACTTACATAGGTCATATCTAACATTCCTTCTCCTTATTAAGAATAAAGCAACATCATTTCTATCTAACATTCATCTATATCATAGCAATTCACACATAAACACACCAACACATCGCACAGAGCAGGGAAACACAACATATACCTGGTTCACCCCCCCCTTGGGGCTATGTCCACCAACTCTTATTATCTTCTATTATCTTCTATTAATCAGTTACATGCAAAAAGCCTCAAAAACACTACTCTTCATAGGACAGGAGATCTGCACACTTCGCTAGATCCTCCTTCCCCAAGTTAGTTTCAGCACAAAGCCTCTTCTCTATCTCTTATAGTCCCTTGCACTTAGCCTTACCAGTCTTACATAGTATGCACAGAGAACTTACAATCCTTTGATCACATAGATCGATCACTAATACTTTCTACATTTCCTAACTTCTATATATATATATTACAAAAGAGGGCCTAGGCATGGGTAAACCCATTCGTCAACCTTCCCATACCCGTTACATGATCCAAAAACCCAAAAATCCCTAAAAAGGGGATGATATCCCGTGATCTCCTCTTCATCTTGTGCTACTTCTTTGACAATCTATCAAAGTCCCAAAAATAGGTCAATCATGACCAAGTATCCTCAAAATGTAGTCAAGGGCCAAAAAGGTTGAAGAGTCAAACTGACTTAATAGGAACCAATCCCACCCAATGTCACCTCAATGGGATGGTTCATTCTTTTTAGGGTGGTAAGGCCTAGGGTGGACGTCCTTGGTGACTTGGGGTTTTGATAAAGACAATGATAATCCCCCCCCCTCACAAGCCACCACCGAACAGATAGTCTGGCTAACAACGAATAGTAAAGTATAACCAAAAAAAGAGAGATGCACCTGCCTGAGACAAAGCAATAAGGAAACTGATATATGCAAGATGCTCACTTGGTTAGTACTTCATATAAATCAATGACTATATGATACACATATAAGCATTTTGATAATAAATATTGACGAAGTCAATGTTTATAAAATAACAATGATAAATATGTCACTTCTTCAATAAATGTTAAAACGATGTGGCATTCAATGTAACAAATCAACAATCTATTCAATCAATTCCTTTAATCCACCATTCAATTTCTTATTAATAAAACGTTAGTTGCACCAATGATAATATAACTAGAGATGATGGCAGCAATAGGTTAGTTAGGTTAGTTCCTAAGCTAGGGTTAGTAGTTAGGGTTTGATTCAAGGTTTTGAGAATTGTTGTGATCAAATTCACTTCAAAATAAGAGGTATTTAGATTAGTGCCTTAGTCTTAATGGAATCAAAAGTGAAGGGTGAAAGAACTTAAGGATCAAAGATACTACGGCTAAGGACTATAGGGAGAAACTTTGAGGTGTTTATAAAGAAAGGTGCCAAAGTCAAAACCCAAGGGGAGTAAGGCTCACCTTGGTGTAGGGGAACTAGGCCTCGATGCTCTCTCCTCCTTCCTTAACTAAATGGAAATTGTGGCTAGCTAAAGATATAGAATAAAACTAAGACAAGAGGGTTTGAGAAGAAAAGTGTTGCTACAACAAGGCTTCAACAACAAACCCTAGTGGAAAAATGATTCTCGAGGTGTAGGGGAACTAGGCCTTGGAACCCCTTCTCCTTCTTAGCTCGAGAAAGTAAATGGCTAGCAAAAATAAGAGAAAAGAAGAGTGTAGATACGGCTAGGATCTCCCCTCTTCAAACAATGGCTGAAAAAGCTCTTAATGGGGACATGAGACAAGGACCAATGATGTGTACTTGTCACCTAGGGTTTATTTAGCAAATTTATAGCACCATATGCAAGAAATAACAATACAACCATTCAATCAAGAAGTTTTTCATAAATTCACTTACATAACACCAAGAAAAGCATAACAAACCCTAGTTGTAACACCTTCCGCCAAGAGAAATGCCAAAATATGCAAAGAAAGTCTTCCTTCAACAAGTGTTCCTTAGAATTTCAGGCAATAATCCAAGAGAGGTCACAAATTTCATACCTCACTAATGAGTCAGTGTGAGATCATCAAAAAATGAAGGTACAAATCCTTCATTTATACAATACCATGACCTAAATTTACATTTTAGGTCATGAAAAGGGTCGACAAGGCCAAAACACTAAATCATATTGTTTTTACATTAAAATTTCAAATTAAAACCCTAATCAAGCTGAAATGAGATGTCAATCCTTTCTAAGGGAGACGTTAGTCCCATCTAGGGAAAATGGAGCATCCCAGAGAAAAATGTTAGCCCTTATTGGGCTTCTTCAACCTGCCACACATGCCAATACTTCCTAGTCTACCTCCCAAGATGTTCATAAGGCTGGATGACATCATGGTCATCATGGGTGATTTCCTAGGCCTTCCAAGGTCAACACCCCACTGGAAAAGGGCCAATCCCCCTAGGTCAAGCTCTGCAAAGGTCCCTCCGGTGGAACATCCTCCTCTTCTCTGGTGAAAAGACCCAAATCCATCTATGTCCAGTCTCTACCCCTTGATGGGGTCTCAGCATCCATCTGATGCGATATTCAACCCCATGGAGGTCCGAACTGATCATCTTCCCATGTGTACTAGTCCAAAATGGTACCCGTCCATCGTGCATGATCCTGCACATTAACAACTATGCCTTCCATGGGCTCATCAATAATAGGGATCATAGAAATGTAAATCACCTATCATCATCAATATTATTAAACATGTACATAAAATCCCTAATACATTAGTTAAAATCTCAAAGAAATTACACAAGCCTGCAATACAAGTTTGGAGAAAACGACAAGGCGTCCTATTGGGCTAGTGTCCACTAGAAAAGGAAAGTTCCTAGAAGAGACCTCATCCAGTCCATGTAAGTGGGTAATGTGGTCAGGGGATGTCCAAGCAGGTGGGTGCAATGAGGGCCAAGGATGCAAAAATGTTACCTGTGGGTGCCTTTGTAGAAAGTGGTTTGTACCTGTCTTGGATGCATTTTTTCCAAGACCATTCTTTCCTTTTATTCTTTATCGATTTTTTGTTCAAGATCTAATCAGGGGACAATGCCCTAGCATGGTGACCAGTGGTGACAGCATTATGCACAAGTAATTTCAAAGAAATGAGAATGTTGGCTCATGATGAGACACCCTTTCCCTTGGGCATGCAACCAAGAGTCACTGCCCTGGCGTGGTAACTTGATGGTGGTAATTTCATACTGCAAGGTGCCCATGAACCTAATAGGTTGGCTCATGATGAGACCCCCTATCCTTTGGTTAGGTCTTTTTTTATTACTTTTCAGGGTCCCTCTTGTTTCTTGTTGAGAATCCTTTTATTTCTTTCTTGGGGATCCCTGGGTGAAGCATCTCGAGGTTTTATTCTTAAGATTTTATCTTTTACCAACTTGTTTTTACATTTTGGGCATTTATCCCCTTCTTCCGATGAGATAAGGTGCAATCCTGAAAATAGGTCAACCTAGCACCTAGACAAGTGGAATGAGATAGGTGAGCGAGAAGCAATATGGAAAAGTGGTGTTGTGAAGGGAGCGAACGATGGCTTTTCAAAAATCCCCCCTAGTGGCAAACTGGAACCTAAGATCATAGGCTTAGTAGGGTATCCTGTCAATCCTCCCAGACATGGTCAAGTGGGAAAGTGTAAGATCCAAGCATTTGTTAGAAACAAAAGGAATCAAATGCACATATTCAAGGGTTTTGATGATAAAAGTGACACATCCCATAATACCCGGACTAATTACCTCATGGAGCAGGAACCGTCTTTGACACAATACCAAGCCGATGGTGATGGATGTTGTTGCTACTGACAAGACAAAGGTGTAGAAGAAAGAAAATGTGGGCCCTCCAGGGCCATGCTAAAGTCAATCCTGCTATCAGTACTCCATTTCTGGAACCTGTGGGCCTTGAGACATGATCTCCTAGTTATCCCTAAAAGTGAGGGATAACAAGTTAGATCTGGATTCCATTTCAATAGTAACCCTCCAAAATAGTCTGGAAAACATATTAGCATATTACCATGATAAAATTTTAATGAAAGATCAATCATTAAAGCTCAAAAAAATATTTACATTTTTTGACCCATTTAATGGTAATTGGAAAATTTTATAAGGAAAAAGGGTTTGCCATTGAGCTATGGGGTCACTCAGATATAGGGTTATTGATTTATGGTGTGTTGGTGTCTTCCCTCACCACAGTTAGGGCTTATGCTAAAGGGGCTTGAATCAATACTTATTAAACAAACACATGCTAGTAACGAATATATATAAAGTAACTATTATCGCAAAAGTTGTACTTTGATCAAAGGAAAGGTAAATGGAAAGCAAATTGGCATAACTCGAGGTTATCCTATTACTGTCACCTCAATAGGATTCCTCTTTCTCTTTAGGGTTGGCCCAGGGGAGACATCCCTGGTGACTTGGGGGTTTGAGAAGGAAAGGTCAAGATGGCTATTTAAAGATCCCCTCTCACAAGTCACCACTAATCATAAAGTCTCAGTGTTATAACCAATGAAGTGATGAAATATCAAGATGTACCTACCCAAAACAAAGAAACAAAAAACTAAATATTTTTCAACTACAACTTGTTGTTATCACTTCATAAAACCACATACTTTCTCAATAAAAGCAATTGGCCAATATAATGATGAAGTAAGAAAAACTTTATAGAAGCAATGTTTATAAGAAAATAGTTCACAATAAGTGCCTTGGAATAGCTTCAAAATGACCAAGAATAATCAATCATTAACAACATAATACTAGAATTTATTAGAAGCAAGCAAGGCAATGAATTAATCAACTTTTTCACTTGCTCTTAGGAGATTTTAATGCTGCAGTTTATGTTTGTAGCTTACTTTAGTAACAACAACAATAATGTTAGTAGGTTAGGTTATTCTAATGTTAGAGGTGGTTAGTAGAAGGCTTAAAGTGTAGGTTTTGATGGTTTCTTTGGTCAATCACTCAATAAGAAGTCTTAGATTAATGCCTTTAGGGGAAAATGGAGTCTAATAATTGGAAGAAAATGTTGAAGGAAAAGGATAATAGTAGAAGACTCAAAGACAAGAGATATTAATAGTTGAAGCGTTGGTAACCCAAGGCTTCAACTGTCAAACCCTAGTGGAAATTAGCCACCAAGGTGTAGGTAACCCTAGGCCTTAGTATATTTTCCTCCATCTTTAACTCAAAGATGAAGAAAATGATGGCTAAGATGAAGCAACAAGTGCTAGGGTGTTGCAATGGCAAGGCCCTTAGCAATAGCTTCAAGGAAATCAACTTCTTGACAAAATCTAGTAGGTAAAAGCTCTTAAAGCTATGACAATAACATTTGCTAGACTTTCTAGGGTTTTGAGCCAACAATTTTATAATCTTAATGTAAATGAAAGATAAATGTGACTAGAACCATTCAATAAAGAAGATTTGTAGAAATTTCACTTACATTCATCGAGAATCATCAAGCATAACCTTAGTTGAACACTTCCACCAAGAAAATTGCCAAAAGATTCCAAGATTAGTAGGGCGAAAATTTCAGACCTCACTAAGTGTGAGTGAAATATGATGAATAATACAAGGGATAAAACTCTTATTTATATAATACCAATGACCAAAATTTGGTCAAAAAGTTTGGTCGACATGGCCAGTTACATGTAATATCCATTTTTTACATTAAATGTCATAATAAAACCTTAACTCAAGCTGTAAAAATGATTTCATGCCCTTTTAGGATGACATTTGGCCTTCTTAGGGAAACATTGGCCTCAAGGAGAAAAACATTAGGCCTCCTTGGGCCTCTGGATACAGCCACATGTGCCACTTGGCACACAACTGCCTCCAAAGTGTCCAAAATGTTGGGTGATGACATGGTTCACATGGGTGATGTAATGGGACTTCCAAGGCCTGCATCATGGTGAGAAGGGAAAGACCCCCCAGGGTCTAGGCCTACCAAGCCATCCTAGGTGGAATGTCCCTCTCTCTCTCCAGTGAAAGCCCCTAATCTTTCCTTGCCCCTGGTTGGGGTCTCAGCATCCATCTGGTGGGATTTTATCCCTATGGAGGTTTGAACTAATCATCTCTCCATATTCACCTGTCCATCGGGTGTGGCCTTGCAACATCAACAAGTACTCCCTCCATGGGATCATAAGTAACATGGATCATAGCAATGTCAATCATATCTAATAATCAAGTTATCTAAGCATGTGCATGAAACCCACTTTCCCAGACAAGTGCTCAAAGACATTATGCTATTCTACAAGATAGGTTTGGAGGGGACGTTGGGATGTCCTATTGGGATATTACTCATTGGATTTGGGATGTTTTTGGGTGAAGACAAATCCATGCCATGTAAGTGAATGAGGTGGTAAGGGATGTCTAGAAAAATGGGTGCAGTGATAATAGGGAAATGTATGGCTTACATGTGGGTGCCTCTGAAGAGGGTGAGTTGCACCTTGTCATGGCTGAAAATTTTTCCAAGCCCATTCATGCCTTTCATATATTATTGTTATTGCTTTTTCTTTCCAGATACTAGTTAGGGGACATTTACCTAGATTAGTGACCAATGGTGACAATGTTACCCACAAGAATTTTATGGAAATGATAAGGTTGGCTCATGAAGAGACCCCCTTTCTCTTGGATATGCCACCTGTTATCCCCCACATTTAGGGATAACAAGGAGATCATGTCTCAATGCACACAAGTCCTAGACATGGAATACCGAGAGTAGGATTGACTTTAGCATGGCCCTAGAGGGACGACCTTTTCTTTCTTCCAACACCTTTATCTTGTCAGTAACAACAACATCCATCACCATAGTCTTAGTCTTGTGTCAGAGATGGTTCTTGCTCCATGAGGTAATTAGTCTAGGTATCATGGTATGTGTCACTTTGATCATCAAAACCCTTGAATATGTGCATTTGATTCATTTTGTTTCTAAAAAATGCTTGGATATTACACTTTCCCACTTGACCATGTATGGGGGGATTGATAGGATGCCTTAGTAAGCTTGTGTCCTTGGTTTCAGTTTTCCACCACAGGGGGGGGTTCTAAAAATTCATCATCTGCTCCCTTCACAACACCACTTTTTAATCTTGCTTCCTGCTCACCTATCCCATTCCACTTGTCTGGGCAAAGGGTTGACCTATTTACAAGATTTCACCTTACCTTGTGGGAAGAAGGGGCTAAAGGCCCAAAAGGTAAAAGCAAGCTGGAAAAAGTTAAAATCCTAAAAATAAAACCTCAAGATGCTTCACCCAAGGATCCCTGAGAAATAAATAAAAGGCTTCTCAGCAAGAAACAAGAAGGACCCATAAAATAACAAAACAAGACCTAGTCATAGGATAGGGGGTCTCATCACGATCTAGCCTTATCATTTATGCAAAAGTACTTGTGGGTAACACTATCACCACTTGTCACCACGCCAAGGTAGTGTCCCTTGATTATCCTCTTGAATAAAAAAACAAATTAAAAATAAAAGAATAAAAGGAAAAAATAAAGGCATGGGCTTGGAAAGATTTACATACAAGATAGGTGCAACTCGCCTTCTACAAAGGCACCCACACTTAAAGCTTTGCATCCTATTCCCTCACTAGACCCACTTGCTTGGACATCCTTTGACCACATCACCCACTTGTATGGCTTGGATGAGATCTCTGTCGGAAAATTTCCTTTTCCAGTGGACACTAGCCCAATAGGACACCCTATCATTTTATCCAAATGTTTATTGCAGGCTTGTGTAATGTCTTTGAGATTTGATTGATGTATTAGGTATTTTATGCACGTGTGTAATAATATTGATGATGAGATGTGATTGAAATTGCTATGATCCATGTTACTCATGAGCCCATGGAGGGCGTAGTTGTTTATGTGTAGGATCATCCCCGATGGACAGGTACCATTTGGACCAGTACACATAGGGAGATGATCAGTTTGTACCTCCATGGGGATGAAGAGCCCATCATATGGATGTTGAGACCCCATCAGGGGGTAGATATGGATCAGGGGCTTTGCATCGGAGAAGAGGAGGACGTTCCACCAGAGGCACCCTGGCGGAATTTGAACTAATGGGGTTGTCCCATTTTCTGTGGAACGTTGGACTTGGAAGGCCTAGGATGTCACCCATGAGGTCCATGATGTCATCCCTGCTTCATGGACATTTTGGCAGATGGACAAGGTAGTTTGGCACGTGTGGTAGCTTGGAGAAGCCCAAGGGGGGCTAACATTTTACTCTTGGAGGCTGCATTTTCCCTAGGAGGGGCTAACTTCACCCTAGAAAGGGGATGACATCCTTTTGTTGCTTGATTAGGGTTTTAATTTGTCATTTAATGTAAAATAGTATGATTTTTGGTATTTTGGCCTTGTGGGCCTTTTTATGACCTAAAAGTAAAATTAGGTCATTGATACACTATATATTAAGGGTTTTTACTCTCATTTTATCATCATCTCTCACTCACTCATTACTGAGGTCTGAAATTTGCGCCCTCTCTTGAGTTATTCGCTGAAATTGTGAGGCACACTTGTTGAAGGAAGGAATTTTTGGATTTATATTGGCATTTAATGGCATTTTCTTGATGGAAGGTGTTACAACTAGGGTTTGCTATGATGTTTTTTTTTTGACAGAAATGGTTAATGGAGATTTGTATTAATAATAGTGGACATGCCACTGGGTTCGATACATCGATAAATATTTTCTTGCAAACTGGAAAACTACTGCCTGAAGATCCTAGCTCATTACAAAGTTATGGGAATAAAACTATTTCAGCAAGCCTGAATGGCTCCGCGTTATTACATCATTTCTTTCTTGGATTTTTATTTTCCTTTTTGACACCATTTTCCATTCAATAATTTGGTCCATAGATTGACTTTCCAACGGGTCCAGAGGGTCTTCCTCGTCGGCTAGATCTTCCCAGCGTGAGGTCTGGGGTTCTGGCCAGATGGGCGACTTGGGAGTGGCTTCTGCTGGAGCTTCCCCCTTAGAAGGGGGCTTGGTTTCAGCTTCAACTTCTGCTTCTTCTGCTGCATCCTGGGCCTTGCTTTCAATGCGTAGTTTTGTTTGTGCCCCCGTCCACCAGGTTGGTCTTTGGTTTTTGGATGGCCTTTTTTTCCCAGGTTGTTTTCCACAGCTACGGGCTAAGTGCCCCATTTCAAAGAATTTCCTACACTTGAAGCTGAGATTCTCATAGTCTAGGATTTGGGTCCTGGAATAGTCCTTGCCTTGAAGAATTATTTCAGCTGGGAAACCTTTGGAGAAATCCATTTCAGCACAAATTCAAGCGAAGGTGGAGAGGGTTGGCTTTGAGTCTGAACTTCTGTAGAGGAACTTTCCGAGGCCATTGCCAATCGCTTTAAGAAACTCATCCTCCCAGAAATGCAGCGACAAGTATGGAAGTCTCACCTAGACTGGATCTGAAGAGATACAGTTTGTGGATGGATCGAAGACAGGGGTCCATGGTTGCATGGACATGCCTGCTCTTCCCCAGAACCATGGCTCGACGTTATACACTTTGTCTCTGTCGCTTGTAGATTCGAAAACTTATATAAAAGACCCCTTTTCACAAGGGCAGGTGATGACTTCTCCCTCTAAAAGAGGGTACCATTTGGAAGAGATCCATGAGAGTAGATCCGGTAGATTAGGCCAATAACCGTTAAACCTACAAACTAGTGCGTGCTTTTTGTAATGGAAAGCATGAGTTAGGGCTTCCTTTGGAATTTGAACTAAGACTAGAGGAGCTTCTGGTACTGCTGCATGCAACCCGGCTGGTCGACCTTGATGAGAGGCAGCCTCAGGGCCCGCTGCATGCATACCATAGAGAAATTTCTGGCAAGAAGCCACCTCTTTAAAGGAGGGGGCCGGAACTAGCAAGATCTCATCCGCCGGAGCACTAGGGGTCGTGCTTGCATTAGAGGGCAGCCCAGAAGAGAGAGCCGCGACCAAGGAAGGGAGGCCAGCATCCGTCACCACAGCCGCACCAGGAGGGATGCCTCTTTGCTTTGATGAGATCGTGGAGGTCGCCATTGGAACTTAGTTGAGCCGACAGAGAAAGCTACGCCCGCTGCGTTGGAGGAAGGCCAGGGCAGGAGGCCTCAGGGCTAGCGACCTGCGGGAGATCCAGGAGTGCGTGAGCTAGGGTTCAAGATAACTAACAAAATATAGGGTTTTTTATGATGTTTCTTGGTGAAATGTAAGTGAATTTCTACAAAAATTCTTAATTGAATGGTTGTATTGTTATTTCTTTCATTTAATATTATAAATTTGTTGCATAAACCCTAGGTGACAAGCACACATCATTGGTTCTTGTCTCATGTCCCTGTCAAGACATTTTGCCATTATTTGAAGAGGGAAAGAGCCTAGTCATAACTACACTCTTCTCTACCTCTTCTTTGCTAGCCTTTTTATTTTATGAGCTAAGAAGGAAAAGGCGTCTCAAGGCCTAGTTCTCCTAAATCTTGAAGAGTCATTTTTCCCCTACGGTTTGAAGGTAAATCCTTGCCATAGAAACATGTTTCCTTCTAAAACCTCTTGTCTTAGTTTTATGCTATTTTCTCAGCTAGTTGTCATTGCCATTGAGTTAAGGAAGGAGGAGAGAGCACCAAGGAATAGTTCCCCAACACCAAGGTGAGCCTCTCTCCCCTAGGGTTTTGAGTTTGATGCCTTGTCCTAGAAACACCTCAAAGCTTCACCTTCTAGTCCTTAGCCATACTATCTTTTGATCCTTTAGCTCCTACATCCTCTACTTTTGACTCCATTAACCCTAAGGCACTAATCTAAATACCTGTTGACTTGAGTAAAATTGATCACAAAACCACTCTCAATACTTTGAATGAAACCCTAACTAACCTAACCCTAGCTTAAGACTAATCCTACTAACTAAGTGTTGTCATCTCCTCTTGCTATTAACACCCTTGTGCAACTAATCGTTCCATTTATGAGCAATTGTATGGTTATTTTAAGGCGTTATTTAATGAAGTGTTGATTGGTTACATTGAATGCCATGTTTTCCTGATATTTATTGAAGAAGTGACATTATATATCATTGATACTTTTATAAACATTGACTTCGTCAATATTTATTATTCAATTGTTTATATATCAGATAGTCATTGATTTATATGAAGTACTAACCAAGCAAGCAATCCTGCACATGCAGTTTTATTGTTGCTTTATTCTTGGGCAGGGATACTTCTTGGTTATTACTCCCGGTTATATTTTTTGGGCTATAATCTAGACTTTTTGATCAGGTGGTGACTTGTGAGAGGGATTACTATCACTTTTCTCTGCTAAATCCTTTTCCCTTCTCAAAACCTCAAGTTACCGGGGACGTCTCCCCTGGGATTTACCTCCCTAAATAGAAATAACCTTCCCATCAAGGTGACAGTGGGTGGGATTGGTTCCAGTTACACTAGTTTGCCTCTCCAATCTCTAGCCCTTTATCCTTGCTACAAACTGTGTGATAAAATTTTGGCGCCGTTGCCAGGGAACAGTGAGTCAATTCTCCTCAAGACGACATTTTTTAGTAAGCCTTACCTCTAGAGTCTTTATCTTACAAGCTTATCTGGCGACTCCACTAAGAGTATTTTCCCTTTCTTCTTTGCTATTTTCAAGAAAATTATCTAGCGACCTCACTGATGATGACCCGTAGTGGGTGTCAGTATTTACCTCTATCTACTGTGGTGACTGACACCCCTATGAACCCTTCTCCTACTGTAGTTTCTCCCAAATGGTTTTTCCAAGAATCCTTCTCGTGTTTTGACTTAATTAATATTCAAGGTGGATTACACGACCTACCCAAAGGTGTCAAGTCTTGGCTACCAAGATTCTCAGGAGAGGGGGTCTCTTTTGGCAACTCATATTGGACCCAATTTTGTGAAAGTTTTGAGTTCCATCACTACTTGAACTCATTTGATGGGATCTTGCAGTTTACCCTCAAGGATAAGTCACCCTCAACCTTAGAGGAGGCACAAGACTTCACTTGCCAAATTGAAAAGAACCTTGAGTTCAAAGACTACGTCCATCAGGTTGAATTTTCAAAAAATAGTAGGCCATGGCAATCTAGTGATGAAGACACTATTGAACCTAACCTTCCACAAATCTTTGAATTAAAACCCATGGTTCCCAAGAGGAAATGGAGTAGTTCTCATATCAATATACAAGATGTTCCTCTTTCAGAACCACCCACAAAAGTAGAAAATGTTCAGAATCTTTGTCCACATAGTATAGATATTGAAGCTTCCTTACCACAAATATATAAATATGTCCTTTGTCAAGAATCACCTCTTTTTTTCCACCAGTTAGACCATTTCGGATAAAGAAATGGTGAGGCCACACCATTTTACACTACTCTTCGAATCAATGAATCCCTTCTCCACAATTTCATTTTTCATCCAAACACTACAACCAACTTTATGACTGAGGTAGTCATGCATCAATTGGGCCTTAACCTTTCACAACCAAACACCAATGGGGGTTTTGCAAAGGGAATTATAAAATGCCTAAATGTTTCCTTCGAATCTTTCCCTAGTGCCCCTTTTGATATAGACGTGATTGTGGTATATTCTTTGAGAAATTGGGGTCTCATTTTTCACAAAAACCTTATAAAACACCTAGCTGGGAGTTTCCAAGACCAGGAATCCAAGGTAATCATTTCTCACCCAGAAGGAGGATTCTTCACCCTCTACAAAGAACCCCTTGTAGGATCCCTTGTCAAAACATGTGATGAACCAAGTGACCATGTAACATCCCGCTCTGGCGCACTGAGACCACTTATTCTTTGAGGACACTTGCTCGCAAGTGATTTGGACCCTTTTTGATGTTGGACCTTATATATCTGATTATGATGTGATTGACAGATGATTGATGCGTTACTATTCATGTATACGGGTGCTATTGACTCAGTTGATTGAGTGTGCAGGTTTGTGACCTTGAGGATGCGGAGGCATCGGTAGACCCCCTTGGACTCCGGATTGAGTCAGGGAGTGTGCTCTTAGGTTGATTTGTTTATTATGATGTTGATTTGATGTGATGATTTGATGATGATGTTCTGACATGATTATTGGTG